>PVJS01009539.1:0-50116 GCA_004027185.1 Glis glis
GGTTCAAGACCAGCCTCAGCAACTTAGTGAGGCCCTCCGCAACTTAGTGAGACCCTGTTCCAAAAAACAAAATAGGTCTGGGGGTGTAGCTCAGAGGTAGAATGCCCCTGGATTCCATCCCCAGTACCACACACACACACACACACACACACACACACACACAAAGAAAGTTCAAAAGGAGAGGAAACTAAAGTGTCCAACATACACAGTTGGTAAAATCTAAAGAAAAACGCCGGGCGTGGTGGCGCATGCTTGTAATCCCAGTACTTTGGGAGGCGGAGACCGGAGGATCCAGGTTCGCGGCCAGCCTCAGCTCTCTCTGTCTCCCTGTCTCTCTCTCTCTCTCTCACTTTCTCTCTCCTTAATGAGGCCCTCGGCAACTTCATGAGACCCGGTTTCAAGATAAAGTATAAAAAAAAAATAGGGCCGGGGGTGTAGCGCGGAGGTAGAAACCCCTGGGTTTAATCCCCGGTACCGCAAAAAAAAAAAAAAAAAAAGATTTATTAGAGCCGGGCGTGGTGGCACATGCTTGTAATCCCAGTACTTGGGAGGCTGAGACTGGAGGGTCGCAGGTTTGCGGCCAGCCTCAGCTACTAAGTGAGGCCCTCCGCAACTTAGCGAGACCCTGTTTCAAAATAAAGAATAAAAAAATAGGACTGGGGGTGTAGCCTGGAGGTAGAATGCCCCTGGGTTCAATCCCTGGTACCGCAAAAAAAAAAAAAAAAAGATTTATTAAAGATTTTACTCTGTTAGAGTACTTTTAGGTTCACAGCAAAATTAAAGAGGAAAGTAAAGAGAGTTCCCGCATTTCCTTCCTCACCCCACCCCAGCACGACCCTCCCCACACCAGCACCCTGCACAGGGGCACACGCATCAGAACTGGTGACCCCACATAGACACATGATAACCGTCCAGAGTGCACCGCTCATATTAGAGTTCAGTCTTGGCGCTGAGCATCCTACGGGTTGAGATAAATGCATAAGGACACGTACTCACCACTATAGTGTCAGAGTATTTTTCGCTGCCTTAAAATTCCTGTGTGCTCTGCCTAATTCTCCCTCTCCACCCCCCTCTCCCTGGCAACCACTGATCTGTTTACTGTTTCCATAGTTTTTCCTTCCCCGCAGTATCATATAATTGGAATCATATGGTATGTAGTTCTCCAGATTGGCTTCTTTCACTTAGTAATATGCATTGTAGGGTTCTCCATGTCTTTTCATGGCTTGATAGCTCATTTCTTTTTAGGGCTGAATAATAGTCTGTTGTTTGAATGTACCACAGCTTAGGTATCCGGTCCTGCTGAAGGACATCTTGTGAAACCTACTTTTTCACTGTACAATATTTGAAGAGAATTTTCTTACATCTCGGAGTGTTTTTCAAGAACATGGTTTTCAATCACTACATGCTAGATTGTCAGATGAACAGACCACAATTCAACCAGTGCTCTGTAGTTTTGAAGAGTTTGCTCTTTTTTTTTTTTTTTTGGCGGTACCGGGGATTGAATCCAGGGGCATTCTACCTCCGAGCTACACCCCCGGCCCTATTTTTTATTCTTTATTTTGAAACAGGGTCTCACTAAATTGCAGAGGCCTCACTAAGTAGCTGAGGCTGGCCGCGAACCCGGATCCTCCGGTCTCTGCCTCCCAAGTACTGGGATTACAAGCGTGCGCCACCACGCCCGGCTAAGAGTTTGCTCCTGTAAATAGTGCTGCAGTATTAACCATTGCACCATATAATTCACCCTTATAAAGTGTAAGTTCAATGGCTTTAGCATACTCACAAAGTTATGCAACTATCACTACAATTAATTTTAGGATCTTTTCATTATCCCCCAAAGAAACTTGTACCTTTTAGCAATAATCCCAAATTCCCTAATGCCCCCACTTCTGGACAGCCACTAATCTACATTTTGTCTCTATATATTTGCCTATATATTTGTCTCTATATATTTCATATAAATAGAATCATCAATACGTGGTCTTTGGTATCTGGCTTCTTTTACTTACATAATGCTTTCAAGGTTCATCTATGTTGTAACTTTTTTTTACATTGTGGTAAAATAAGTGTAAAGTGACAAATGCCATATTATCCATTTTAGGTTCAGTGGCACTGATTACACTCATAATGTTATGCAATCCTTGTGAATGTGTTTTCAAAACATTTTCATCATCTCAGATAGAAACTCTGCACACATTAAATGCACTCTCCCTTCTCTTCAGCCTGTGACAACCTCTGATCTGCCTTCTGTCTTCATATAAGTGGCATCATACAATAGTTGTGTTTTGTGTGTGTCTTATTTTACTTGACAATGTTTTCAAGGTTCATCCATATTGTAGCATGTAACAGAACTTCATTCCTTCTTATGTCTGAAATATATTCCATTGTATGTATATACCAGCTTTTGTTTAGCCATTCATCTGTGGATAAACACTTGAGTTGTTTCTGATTTTTGGTTACCTTGAATAATTCTGCAATGAAAATTCATTGCAAAATTCATTACAGTACCAGAGTTTCTGTTTTCCATTCTTCTGGATATAACCTAAGAGTGGAATTGCTGGGTCATATAGTAATTCTAGCTAGGTGTGGTGGTGCACACCTGTAATCCCAGCTACTTGGGAGGCTGGAGCAGGAGGACCACAAGTTCAAGGCCAGCCTCTGCAACTTAGTAAGACCCTGTCTCAAAAAATAAAATAAAATAAAGAGCTGGGGATATAGCTCAGTGGCAGAGTGTGCCTGGGTTCAATCTCTAGTACCACAAAATAAAAAACAAAACATATAGTAATTCTATGTTTAACTTTTTGAAGAACCACTAACTTATTTTAAAACATGCATTTTTTTTGTGGTACTAGGGATTGAACCCAGGGCCTCTACCTCTGAGTTACACCTCCAGCCCTATTTTATTTTGAAACAGGGTCTCACTAAGTTGCAGAGGGCTTCACTAAGTTGATGAGGCTGGTTTTGAACCTGAGATCCTCCTGTCTTAGCCTCCCAAGTACTGGGATTCCAAGTGTGCGCCACCACGCCTGGCAACATGCATCTTTTGGATATGTTTCAGTCCCTTTGAATCATGAAAAAATGATATCCTCAGAGACCTTAATGGAGGAGTAGGCCCAATTCCATAAACGAAAGAAATGTAATTCTGGTGTGAGATTTGTAAGAGTGAATTCTAATTACCGGTTTAGAATAATCCTTCTGTTTTCTTTCCAGCATTGCTGCAGATTTGGATGAGAAATCCTCCTCCTCTCATTCAGATCAGTCCTCTGAAGCCTCATGGCCTGAAATCCAAAAGGATAAATACCCTGAGGACTTCAGCCTGCTGAAGCTGCAGACAAGTGAGTAGACCACAGACCCACCTCCGCATGCCTGCGCGCAAGATCATTTCAGAATCTGCCATACCGTTGGCCACAGTCACAGAAGACCCTCGAGTGCCAGACATTTGACCTGCTCCCTCTCCAGTTCTCACCACAGCTCTTCTGGGGAGCTACGGTCATATGTTTTTCAAAAATGAAATGCCAGCTAGATGTGGTGGCGCATGCTTGTAATCCCAGTACTTGGGAGGCTGAGACTGGAGGATCCGGGTTCGCGGCCAGACTCAGCTACTTAGTGAGACCCTGTTTCAAAATAAAGAATAAAAAAATAGGGCTGGGGATGTAGCTCGGAGGTAGAATGCCCCTGGGTTCCATCCCCAGTACTGCAAAAAAAAAAAAAAAAAGAAAATAAGAAAAAAGAAAAAAGAAATGCCTTTCCATAAAAGCCATTAAAACAATATGAAAGTATATAGCACGCAAAAACCCCTTCCCCAATAATCTCCAACAATTTTTCCATCTGCCCCATAGCTGTGAAGTACATTTTCTGGGGTTTTTAATGTGTATGTGTATCTATGTGTTTACATATACATGTATACATGAACACTCATTCTGCATAGTGATGACATTATTGACACATTTATGACAGTGGTCCCGTAAGGTTATAACGCAGCTGAAAAATTCCTCTTGTCGAGTGACATCATAGCCACCCTAAGTCATAACATAGTGCATTACTCAGGTATTTGTGGTGATATTGGTGTAAACAAAGCTACTGTGTTGCCAATTGTATAAAAGCACAGCACATACAACTATGTGCAGGACATAATACTTGATAATAAATGACTATGTTACTGGGTTTTTTTGTTTGTTTTTATTGTTTTTGCAGTACTGGGGATTGAACCCAGGGGCATTCTACCTCTGAGCTACACCCCCAACCCTATTTTTCTATTCTTTATTTTGAAACAGAGTCTCACTAAGTTGCAGAGGGCCTCACTAAGTAGCTGAGGCTGGCCGCGAACCTGGATCCTCTGGTCTCAGCCTCCCAAGTACTGGGATTACAAGCATGTGCCACCATGCCTGGCCTACTGGTTTTTATTTTATTTTACTTTTTTTGGTACTGGACATTGAACCCAAAGGGATTCTATCTCTGAGCTATATCCTCAACCCTTTTTGTTTTTTATTTTGAAACAGTTGCTAAATTGCTGAGGCTGGCCTCAAACCTGTGATTTTCCTGTTTTGGCCTCCCAAGTACTGGGATTACAGGTGTGCACCATCATGCCTGGCTTATGTTACTGGTTTATATATTTAGTATACTATACATGCTTGCTTTTTTTTCTTTTTTTTTTTTTGGCAGTACTGGGATTGAATCCAGGGGCATTCTACCTCTGGGCTACACCCCAGCCCTATATTTTATTCTTTATTTTGAAACAGGGTCTCACTAAGTTGCAGAGGGCCTCACTAAGTAGCTGAGGCTGGCCGCGAACCCGGATCCTCCGGTCTCAGCCTCCCAAGTACTGGGATTACAAGCGTGTGCCACCACTCCCGGCTTCTATACATGCTTTTTACAATTGTGTTAGAACACTCTAACTCCTTCTACTTATAAAAGAAAAGTTTACTGTAAAACAGTCTGCATTCATACGTCTTAAGTTTACCACGTCTCTTGATGGCATCAAGAGTCCACATCAAATAATCAGCCTGTACCATCTAGTTTTGGGTAAGTACATGCTGTGATGCTCACACAACGATGAAGTAGGCTAATGCTACCTTTCTCAATTCATTGAGTGATGCATGCACACACACACATAAAAATAAATGGGTAGCAGTATTTTTACTCAATAGAGAATAGATCCTGCACCTCTTTCCATGTCAATAGAGTTAGCGCTATGTGGCTGATATAGGCCTGTCTATTTTACAGAGAAGGAAACTGAGGTGTGGAGAGGTTCGCTCATCCATACAAATATACGAGGCTAGCCAGGAAGTAGAACAATGGGGTTAGAACCTACACTTGCCTGCCTCCAAAGCCTGTGCTCTTTCTTGGCCACCCCAGAGCTCAAGTGTTTACCAAGCAACCCGAGAGCTGCCAGGGAATCTTTTATTGTTTAAAATCACTTTTAACAATTATACAAGATAAGTGTCAAATAATGAAATAGTTACTGAGAGGCCCAGTAACTAGCCTGAGGCCACAATACCACCGCTTTCCTCTTGTGATGCTGTCACATGTATACATCGCCTGTGTTACAGCAGTGCATGCGTGTCCCCTCGTTGCTGCCAGTACCACTGGTCCACCCAGTTAGGGTGCTGTGGTTGACCCACCCTCTCCCTGGCCAGTGGGCTTTCTATTTTTCCTACACAGTTATCAGAGTGAATGTGGGATCATAGGTGCTCGTAAGACTGTCTCTGAGCTTCCCAACCCACACATAACTTCAAGCGTAACATTGGCTTTGTCTTTCTTTCTTCTTTCTTTCTCTTCTTTCTTTTTCTTCCTTCCTTCCTTCCTTCCTTCCTCCCTCCCTCCCTCCCTCCCTCCCTTCCTCCCTTCCTTCATTCCTTCCTTCCTTCTTTATTGTGGTGCTGGGGATTGAACCCAGGGGCATTCTATCTCTGAGCTACACCCCCAGCCCTATTTTACTTTTATTTTGAAACAGGGTCTTGCTAGGTCGATGAGAGTCTCACTGTTTGCTGAGGCTGTCCTCAAACCTGCAATCCTCCTGGCTCAGCCTTCCAAGTACTGGGATTACAAGCGTGGGCCACCACTCCCAGAGTATTTATTTTATTTACTTATTATTATTATTATTATTATTTTGCGGTGAAGTCAGGGGCATCCTACTTCCGAGCTACACCCCCAGCCCTATTTTTTATTCTTTATTTTGAAACAGGGTCTCACTAAGTTGAAGGGGGCCTCACTAAGTAGCTGAGGCTGGCCGCGAACCCGGATCCTCTGGTCTCAGCCTCCCAAGTACTGGGATTACAAGCATGCACCACCACGCCTGGCTTATTTTATTTTTTGAAGGAGACGGTAAAAAGGAAATAGAGGCCTCTTAGGGGGCTTTCCCTGCACTTCCTTTTGTGCCTGGTCTTACAGAGGCTGACGCCACCCCTGATGTAGAGCCTGATGCAGGGATTGCACACATCGCTGAAGGTTGTACAGCGAGATGGAGTCTGAGGAGCTGTTCGTCTTATCATCCAGTCGCATTCTGAGACTGGGAGAGGTGCTCATGGAAGGGTTTCTGATGTCTTGCAGAAGATGGGCAGCGTCCTGAGTGGACCTTTTACCCGAGGCTCAGCAGCAATCTCCACACCTACCATGTTGGAAAGCAGTGCCTCTTTAATGGGGTCTTCCTCGGCAACAGGAGGTCTCTGTCAGAGAGGACGGTGGACAGGTGTCTCGGGAGAAAGAGAAACGGTAATGGTTCCTTCCTGGACCTGACTGCGCAAGCCCGACAGAACTCTGGACTCGTGATTCTGCGGGCCCTGCATTTCACAGCAGGCGCACCGTGTCACCCTAGCGCAGCCAGGAAGATAGGAAAGCAGAGAGGACAGTTGGCAGGCGACACGTTCTGGCAAAGAACTCACAACATATGTTGATCCCCATTTTTGCTTTTCTCTGAATTTCATAAAATGCTAATGTGACATTTAAGGCATCAGATAAGTTCTCCAAGATAATTATTAATAGAAACCTCACTGAAGTCCGAAGAAAGTCATTTTTGTTTCAATTAGATGCTGCTTGTCATATGCATTGAAAACATGTTCTATATCCTTAAGGAAAACATCCCATAAACCTTAGCTTAAAGTACATGCTGTTATTTTTGTAGCCTATTTAATTATAAGAAATTAAGAAGAAACACACACACACACACACACACACACACACACACACACAATCTCCTTGGTTTATAACTTGGTGAGCTCTCTGCTCCAACTTTCTCATAACAGACTTACCAAACAACCCTAAAATGTTGCTGACTTTTTTGTGTGTGTGGTACTGGGAATTGAACCAAGGGGCATTCTACCTCTGAACTACATCCCCAGTCCTATTTTATTTTTTTATTTTGCAACAGGGTCTCACTAAGGTGCTGAGGCTGGCCTTGAACCTGCAATCCTCCTGTCTCAGCCTCCCAAGTATTGGGATTACAAGCCTGTGCCACCACACCCGGCTTCTCTCACCATTGTGACACACTCTCCTACAGAAATGTCTGTGCAGGAGGAGGCAGCCAGTGCTTTGAGTATGAATAAGTTTGTTAAAGCAGGAATACAAAGAGAAGGAAGTAGAAAGTTCTCTTTTTTTTTTTTTTTTTGGCGGTACTGGGGATTGAATCCAGGGGCATTCTACCTCCAAACTACACCCCCAGACCTATTTTTTATTCTTTATTTTGAAACAGGGTCTCAAAATTCTAGTACTTGGCAGGTTGAGACAGGAGGATTGCAGGTTCGAAGCCAGCCTCAGCAACTTAGTGAGGCCCTCAGCAACTTAGCCAGATCTTGTTTCCAAATAAGAAATAAAATAGGTCTGGGGGTATAGCCTGGAGGTAAAAGGCCCCTGAGTTCCATCCCCAGTACTAAAAAATGTATCATTTTTATTAATATAACCATAATACTGTATCACAATGTCAGATCTTTAAGAAATGAACAATGATTTCTTAATTTCATCAAATAATCAGTGTGCAAATGTTCAATTTTCTCATAAGGGCCATAATCTGAAAAAAATTAGCTTGTTTAAATCAGGACCCAAATAATCCCCACACAGTGAAATTAGTTGTTATGTCTCCTGTAGAGTTACCATGATGAGGATTTTGCTGATTGCCTCCTTGGTACCACTTGGCAGGTTCCCCTTTGCTGTAAAAGGGTTGGTGGACCCACAGGTCTGATTTGTTTTAGCATGATTACTTCTTAGGTGGTATTGTACAATGATGTGTGTGTGTGTGTGTGTGTGTGTGTGTGTGTGTATTACTGGGGATTGAACCCACTGAGCTACATTCCCATTCTTTTTTAATTTTTTTTCAGTACTGGGGATGGAACCCAGAGGCATTCTACCTCCGAGCTACACCCCAGCCCTACTTTTTATTCTTTATTTTGAAACAGGGTCGCACTAAGTTGCGGAGGGCCTCACTAAGTAGCTGAGGCCGGCAGCGAACCCGGATCCTCTGGTTTCAGCCTCCCAAGTACTGGGATTACAAGCGTGCACCACCACGCCCGGCCCCATTCTTTTTTAAATTTAATTTTGAGACAGGGTCTTGCTAAAGTGCCCAAGCTGGCCTCTAGGTTGTGATCCTCCCGCCTCGGCCTCCCCAGTAGTTGGATTGCAGGCACACACCACGGCGCTGGACTGTGCAGTGACTTATTTATACATCAAATGCACTGGTGTTTTTCCATTTCTTCTCTTCCTTGATCTCACTGCAGCACGTGACACTGGTAAGCCCGACTCTGGACACTTCATGCTCTGTAGAATTCTCTCCTCCCTCGTTATTTCTTGGACAAGCAAGAAATGAAGCATGATCAGGTTCTGCCATCCAGCTGCCATTTTGAACTGCAGTGCAGCACATTTATTATAGTAAAAAATAAGTCAAAATATATTCAGCTATGATCAGGCCATTGGTGGAGTTCCCTAAAGGCCTCGTTGTTACCATGAAAGAAAGAACAAAATGGCATAGTTATAGGTTGTAGGGAAATGGGCCTGAAAATACAATTTTTCCATTGTAAAGCTCTTCCTACAGGAGAGCATACATGTTAGAGTAGGACACATTCTGCGGCAGTAACAAACAATCCCTGGGATCTCTGGGATCTCAGCAGCTTAATCATTAAAGCTTGCCTCTTTGTCTTGTAAAGTCCGCTGTGGATGCAGGGCATCTCCTTCCTGAGCAGTGACTCCAGGATTCCTTCTGCTTCTACTCTGTGACTTTCCAACTCAACAGGTGGCATCAAAGCCTGTCATAGCAGGGTCAAGAGCATCACTTCTTGGAAGTGGCACACATCTGCAGAATAGGCTATTTGGTGGACAGTTTGTTCCTTTATATGGTTATTTGTCTGTTAATGTGCATGACCCATTTTCTACCTCCTGGACATCTGCATATCCAAAAGACTGGATGGTCTGTCTGACAACTTACCAAGCATTAGAACTGATCCCCAAGTGTTGTGGGTCCATCAGCTGTTGATACACGGTGGCCATTACTTTGGGCTAATACCTTTTTTTGTGTGTGCATGTGTGTGAAATATTCAGAAATCATTCCAAGGTTCCATATTATAATGGATAGCTTAAATAAATTGTTATCTCAGAAGTGTTGTTTGGAAGATTTCCCCCTAAAAGTAACATCTTAGACTTATAACCAAGTCATTGATTCTCTTTCACTTGATGAAATTATCTTGTAAGATCTTTTACGAGCCGGGCGTGGTGGCGCACACTTGTAATCCCAGTACTTGGGAGGCAGAGACCAGAGGATCCGGGTTCGCGGCCAGCCTCAGCTACTTAGAGAGGCCCTCCGCAACTTAGTGAGACCCGGTTTCAAAATAAAGGATAAAAAATAGGGCCGAGGGTGTAGCTAGGAGGTAGAATGCTCCTGGGTTCCATCCCCAGTACCCCCCCACAAATAATAATAATTGCTACCATTTTTTTGGGGGCTACTAAAAGGTAGAATGCCCCTGGGTTCAATCCCCAGTACCGCAAAAAAAAAAAAAAAAAAAAAAGATAGGGTTCCTCCACGCTCCCTGCTTTGAATCCTCAGCAGACGCTCAGGGCCTGGGTGAAGTCGGTGCCATTTCACTACATATAAGAGCTGATAGGGAGTCTAGACACAGAGCCTTAGCTATTGAAAAGTCTTTCGAAGGAGAAAGGTGAAAAATCAAACACCCAGTCACTCCACAACTCCCGCCTACCGTGCAGGTAGCTCATCTGAGTTCGCTAGAGGAGGTCGGGTGGGTAGGAAAGAGCTCAGCAAAAATCTGTGTCAGCTCTCCCTATGGCTTGCATCTTGTGGGTACAGTTGAATTAAGTAAAATCAAAACAAGTTTTTCAACAGAGGAGAGAAGGAAAGAGGCCTAATCATCAGCGTATGGCGAAGAAGAGGTCATGCTTCCAGCCAGGTACCACTGCTCTGATCCCGGGCTGGCGGGTCTCCTGGCCCATTCTTGCTCTCCTGGGCAATGCTTGTGGTAGTGTCAGGGGTGCAGGAGGAGGCAGGACACTCATTAGCTGATTTCCTCCTGACACCCAGTCAGAGGGCAGAGCCCCAGGGACAGCTGCTCCTCGGGCTTTTGGGGGCTTAGGGATTCAAAGTGCGATCATGCTCAGATGCATTAATGAAAGATTTTTAAGCCAGGTGCGGTGGCCCATACCTGTAATCTCAGTACTTGGGAGGCTAAAACAGGAGGATTGCAAGTTCGAGGCTAGCCTGGACAACTTAACAAGACTGCCTCAAAATAAAAAATAAAAAGAACTGGGGCCGGGCGTGGTGGTGCACGCCTGTAATCCCAGGGTCTCACTAAGCTGCTGAGGGCCTCGCTAAATTGCTGAGGCTGTCCTCCTGTCTTAGTCTCCCAAGTACTGGGATTATAGGTGTGCGCCACCACACCCGGCTAAAAAAGAGACTTTTAAATTAGCGATCTTTGGAGTCATTGCAAAGATACCTCTCATTCACCATATATTTTTAATATACTTTCATTGCTGCATTTTAATCACACACTCACCATATATTTAAACCAAAACACCCCATCTGAACCCAAGCCTATTCTTCTTTCCCAGGGTGAGGTAATCATAACAACACCTTTTAGAAAATGTCCCAAACAAGCCGGGCGTGGTGGTACATGCTTTTAATGTCAGTACTTGGGAAGCTGAGACAGGAGGATCGCAGGTTCGAGGACAGCCTCAGCAAGTAGTGAGACTCTCATCAACCGAATGAGACCCTGTTTCCAAATAAAAATAAAATAGGGCTGGGGGTGTAGCTCAGAGTTAGAATGCCCCTGGGCTCCATCCCAGTGCCAAAAAAAAAAGAAAGAAAATGTCCCAAACACAGACTCCCACATTTATCTCCATCTCCTCAAGGCGAGATAATCACAGCTAGAACCTGTATGTGACTCATATAAAACACTAAAATGTCTGTTTTCATTGTCATGTTGCTACTTAGAGCACATCTGTGGATCACTTGCAGCCCTTTGTGTGATGTTGTTTTCAAATATTTTCCACAGATATTGATCCTAGGAATGGAATCCCAAAGTTAACTCCAGGGGACAATCCATATATGTTCCCGGAACAGAGTAAAGGCTTCCATAAAGCAGGATCCACGCTGCCACCAGTGAACTTTTCATTGTGAGTGCATGTTAACTCAAGAGTTACAGTGTTCTCTTTTAAAGGGATTTGTGACTTTCTACTATATATAAACTTTATTTACTATTATTATTATTATTATTATTATTATTTTGCAGTTCTGGGGATTGAACTCAGAGGTATTCTACCTCTGAGCTACACCCCCAGCCCTAGTTTTTATACTTTATTTTGAAACCGGGTCTCACTAAGTTACTGAGGGCCTCACTAAGTAGCTGAGACTGGCCGCCAACCTGTGATCCTCGTGTCTCAGCCTCCCAAGTACTGGGATTACAAGCGTGAGCCATCACACCCAGTTTAAATTGTATTTTAAATGGGTGGATCTCAACAAGACATAACCAGGTGAAAGTTCCTTTAAAAGTTCATCTTTAATTTAAATTACAAATACACATGGTTTTATAAATATATATTTAAAATTTTAAGCCGGGCGTGGTGGCGCACGCTTGTAATCCCAGTACTTTGGGAGGCGGAGACCGGAGGATCCGGGTTCGCGGCCAGCCTCAGCGCGCATGCGCGCACGCACGATCGATCGATCGATCGATCAATCGATCGATCTCTCTCTGTCTCTCTCTCTCTCTACCTAGTGAGGTTCTACGCAACTTCGTGAGACCCGGTTTCAAAAATAAAGCATAAAAAAAATAGGGCCGGGGGTGTAGCGCAGAGGTAGAACGCCCCTGCGTTCAATCCCCGGTACCGCAAAAAAAAATAAAATAAAATTTTAATTGACATATAGTAATTGTACATATTTATGGGATAGAAATATGTACACATTCCTTTTTGTGGTACTGGGGACTGAACCCGAGATATTCTACCTCCAAGCTATACCCCCGTCCTTTTTATTTTTATTTTGAAACAGGCTCTCAGTAAGTTGTTGAGGGTCTCTGTTAAGTTGCTGAGGCTGGCCTCGAACCTGCAACCCTCCTATCTCAGCCCTCCCAAGTACTGGGATTACAGGCGTGTGCCACTACATTGACCTCAGTGTGACATTTTTGTGTTTGTGTGTGGTACCAGGGATTGAACCCAGGGGCATTTTACCTCCGAGCTACACCCCTGGCCCTACTTTTTATACTTTAATTTGAAACCGGGTCTCACAAAGTTGCAGAGGGCCTCACTAAGTAGCTGAGGCTGGCTGGGAACCCGGATCCTCTGGTCTCAGCCTCCCAAGTACTGGGATTACAAGCGTGCGCCACCACGCCTGGCTTTCAGTGTGACATTTTAATACATGTATACAATGATACATAAAATCTTGCCTACAAAAAAGGGTTGTTAATTTTTTTCCTATTTCTATTACCACAAATTTGAAGGCTTCTGAATTTTTATCCTGAATTATATTGTTGATTAGTGAAGACTTAGTTGACTTAAACTTGGAAGTAAACTTAGACCAAAGTGATTAATGAGAACAGGAGGATCATTTAATTAAAAGAAAAAGTTGTTGTATTGCACTTAAAATATTATTATTATTATTATTATTATTATTATTTTTGCAGTACCTGGGATTTAACCTAGGGGCATTCTATCTCTGGGCTACACCCCCAGCCTGCATTTTTATTCTTTATTTTTTTGAAACAGGGTCTTGCTAAGTTGCGGGGGGCCTCACTAAGTAGCTGAGGCTGGCCACAAACCCGGATCCTCCGGTCTCTGCCTCCCAAGTACTGGGATTACAAGGGTGCGCCATCACACCCGGCCTTAAAATAGTATTTAAAAAATTAACCATGTGGGATATAATGATTTTGACTAAAAATAACCAAAATTAATAGCAATTATGGCCCTTACAATTTTGAAGTCTGTACTTGAAAATTAAAACTGGAAAATAAGACGTTTTCTGAACACAGAGATGTATTGATCTCTACGCTGTGGGAACCATACCAATTTTGTGGTTGCCTTTTCTGTTTTTCAGGGTGCCTTATGAGAAGAAATTGGATACATTTATTCCACTTGAGCCTCTTCCACAGATTCCCAAGTGAGTTCTCGCACCAAGTTTTCTATCATCCCATCTTTATGAAAATGTCAGTTATTCATTCTTTTCGTGTTGAGAGCCTTAAAATCCAATAGCTAGGGACCTTTAGGATCCCAGCAGGAGGGCGGGCAGCTGGTAAGGAGGGCCATGGGAGAGAGATTCATGGAGGGCCAGTGTCTGTGGCATCAGCAGCTGGGATGGGCACATATTCAACACATGTGGTTGGCGAATTACCACAGGCCATGTGTTGCGTTAAGTGTGCTTGGTAGTAGAGTTTACACGGACTGAAAAAACAGGCTTCCCGCTTCAAGAAGATGAGTTTCTTGGAAAAGTACGACACATATTTTGGTTTGCAACCGGGAGAATGGGTAGTTTCAGGAAGCAGAGAGGAAAGGCAACAGAGTACCTCCGTATTTGAGAGGAACATCACCTAACTTCGTGCTTTTTCTTCAGCTTTATTCTGTACCTCATTTGTTTACCTAAGTAGTTTTCTGAAGTTAAGAGGAGATGTTTTATTATTTATTTATTTATTTTTTGCAGTACTGGGGATTGAACCCAGGGGCATTCTACCTCTGGGCCACACCCCCAGCCCAATAATTTGTTGTTTATTTTGAAACAGGGTCTCACTAAGTTGCGGAGGGCCTCACTAAGTAGCTGAGGCTGGCCGCGAACGCGGATCCTCCTGTCTCAGCCTCCTAAGTACTGGGATTACAAGTGTGCACCACCATGCCTGATTTAAGAGGAGATACTTTAGTGAGGGAGAGGGAGAGAGACACACACGCTATAGTTTGGATATAAATGTCTCCCAGAGGCTGGGCATGGTGGCGCATGCTTGTAACCCCAGTACTTGGGAGGCTGAGACCGGAGGATCCGGGTTTGCAGTCATCCTCAGGTACTTAGTGAGGCCCTCCGCAACTTAGTGAGACTTTGTTTCAAAATAAAGGATAAAAAATAGGGCTGGGGGGGTGTAGCTTGGAGGTAGAATGTCCCTGGGTACCGCAAAAAAAAAAAAAGTCTCCCAGAAAAACTCATGTATTAGACAATGCAGCAAGGTCAGGGAACGAGCTCTGGAGCTTGGTGGGAATAAATTCTTTGTATTTCAAACTTGGGGTTACTATATATAATAAAAACTTGATATATATATATATATGTATGTATGTATATATATATATATATATATTTGTACTGGGGATTAAACGGAGAGGCATTCTATCTCCGAGCTACACTCCCAGTCCCATTTTATTTTTATTTTTATTTATTTATTTATTTATTTTTTTTTGCGGTACTAGGGATTGAACCCGGGGCATTCTACCTCCGAGCTACACCCCTGGCCCTATTTTTTATCCTTTATTTTGAAAACGGGTCTCACGAAGTTGCAGAGGGTCTCATTAAGTAGCTGAGGCTGGCCGTGAACCCGGATCCTCCATTCTCCGCCTCCCAAGTACTGGGGTTACAAGCGTGCGCCACCATGCCCAGCTTATTTTTATTTTGAAACAGGGTCTTGCTAGCTTGATGAGTCTCACTACTTGCTGAGGCTGTCCTTAAACCTGCGATCCTCCTGTCTCAGCCTCCCAAGTACTGGGATTAGAGGCGTGTGCCACCACACCCGGTTTTTATTATTACCCATAGCACACATTTAGGGCTTCCTATGTTCATACTTTACATTTTTTTTTTTTTTTGTGGTACTGGGGATTGAACCCAGGGGCATTCTACCTCCGAGCTACACCCCCGGACCTATTTTTTATACTTTATTTTGAAACCGGGTCTCACTAAGTTGCGGAGGGCCTCACTAAGTAGCTGAGGCTGGCCGTGAACCTGCCATCCTCCTGTCTCAGCCTCCCAAGTACTGGGATTACAAGTGTGCGCCACCAGTCCTATTTTTTATTCTTTATTTTGAAACAGGATCTCACTAAGTTGCAGAGAGACTCACTAAATTGCTGAGGCTGAATTTGAACCTGAGATCCTCCTGTCTCAGCCTCCCAAATACTGGGATTATAGGCATGTGCCACCACACTCAGCCACCCCTAGCCTTTTAACTTTTTTTTTTTTTAAATGGGATGTTGCTAAATTATGGAGTACTGGCATCGAACCTGCAATCCTCCTATCTCAGCCTCCAAGTACTGAGATTAGAGGCATGCACCACTGCGCCCAGCTATTCATACATTTTGTTAAGCTTTCTAGTTGATTAACTCTGGAGAGTCTGATCCCTGCTATTCCATTGTGGCTGGAATCCAAACTCCTTATTACCTATGAGCTGGGCATGGTGGTGCACGCTTGAAATACCAGTACTTGGGAGGCTGAGACAGGAGGATCTCAGGTTCACGGCCAGCCTCAGCTACTTAGTGAGGCCCTCAACAATTTAGCGAGACCCTGTTTCCGCATAAAAAATAAAATAGATCTGGGGGTGTAGCTCGGAGGTAGAATGCCCCTGGGTTTAATTCCCAGCACCACAAACAAACAAACAAACAAACAAAACAAACAAAAAACCAAACCAAAACAAAAAAACTTGTAGGTGTTTTTTATCTTTCCCAAGTTATTTGATGACTCAGTCTTGTGCAGCTGCGTTGCTCTCATTAACTTTATTCACATCAGCTGAGTGCCTGTAGTCCCAGCTACTCAGGAGGCTGAAGTAAGAGGCCAGCTTGGCAACATAGGGAGACCCTGTCTCAATAATAATAATAATAATAAAGATTCCTAGGCACAGTGGCACATGCTTGTAATCTCAGCTATTTGGGAGGTTGACAAAGGAGGATCGAGACCCTGTCTCAAAATAATAATAAAAAGAAAGGAAAACAGAGCTGGTGGTGTGGTTCAGTAGCTCAGTGAGAGTGTCCCTGGGCTAAATCTCTAGTACTACCAAAAATAAAGTTATTCACATTATTAAATATTATTCTGGCTGGGATGTAGTTCAGTGTAATAGAATGTTTTGCTTCACATGCATGAGGCCCTGGGTTTGATACCCATACTGCAAAAGAAAATTTATTTATTTATTTTTGGGGGCACTGGGGATTGAACCCAGGGGCATTCTATCTCCGAGCTACACCCCCAGCCCTATTTTATTCTTTATTTTGAGACAGGGTCTCACTAAGTTGCAGAGGGCCTCACTAAGTAGCTGAGGCTGGCCGCGAACCTGCGATCCTCTTGTCTCAGCCTCCCAAGTAATGGGATTACAAGCGTGCACCACCACGCCCGGCTCAAAAGAAAATCTAAAAAGTACTGATTGTGCTTAGAAATTTTAAAATGTTAAATATGCAAATGCAACAATCTAACTTTAAAATAAGGACAATATCTGATAATTAGATATCTTATATGACTTGCCCAAGTCTCCCCTAGCTACATAGTGATGGAGCCAGAATTAGAATATGAATTAGGGAGGTGAGAATACTTATTGAAAAGATTCCTATAATTTGCCGTATGTCTGCAGGGATTAGACTCCAGGATCACAATCCAGTGCTATCTGTCGTCTCATGTCTGAAGGCAGTTGTTTTATAATTTGCAGTATGTCTGCAGGGATTAGACTCCAGGCTCACAATCCAGTGCTATCTGTCGTCTCATGTCTGAAGGCAGTTGTTCATACATTTTGCTCAGTTTTCCAGTTGATTGAATCAGAAGAGTAAATGAGTAGAGTAGCATTTGTGCCCTTGGCTTACAAGAGGAATGGGGCAGTGGTGAGGTAACGGAAGCGGGGGTCACGGTCATGAATAAGACATGATGCTCCTTTCAAGCATCACTGTGGAGGGGGAAGAGACGGTACATAAGTAATCATAAAACAATTGAAAGTGAACATGGTGCAATGTGAAAAACAGAGGGAGCATGCATGTGGGGAAGTTGGGCATGCGTTGTAGAGGAGGCAAGATTGAATCTGGGTCCTAGATATTATTATAAGTAAAGTTTACCAGCAAAGAGTTGAAGGTAGGCCAGGCCAGTTAATGTACTCTCCAAGGAAAAAGTATGATATGCATCTATATTAGGACACTTAAGATTACTTTTACACAGTTTTGAAATCAGTATGCATCTTGGGATCAATGTAGGACAGGTGTCATGAGTTACTGAAACTGTTTCCACAAGTATTGTACTTGAAAAGAAAGTGTATTATTTTTAATCAGGATGCAGTTAGATACAGACTCAGAAGACTGCCCTTGCTGGTTATTTTGTTTAGTCCCTATATATCCTTATTTTATTTGTGTCCACTTGATTTAGCTTAGACTGAGAGTTGGTGTGTTGAAATGTCTGAATATTAGTGTGTTTCTAATTATTTTCATTAATTGTATCTTTTAACATTATAAAAATATCCTAATTTTTCTTATTTGATGCATTTTGCCAGATATTAAGATTACAGTTCTACTGTGATCCTAGCTACTTGCTACGCTGATATCACAAGTTCAAGGCCAGTTTGGGCAACTTAGTGAGGCCCTGTCTCAAAATGAAAAATAAAAAGGGCTGGGGGTGTACTCAGTAGTAGAGAGCACCTGGGTTCAATCCCTAGTACTGCAAAAACAAAACACAATTATTACGACGCATATTTTGTTTATTTTTGTTTGTAGTACTGAGGATTGAACCCAGGTGCATTCTACCTCTGCGCTACTGTTATAGTTAGAGAGTATTTCCTAAAGAGCTCATTTATTAATGTTCAGGGTTGATAGAGTTAAGTCATGAGGGTTGTAATTCATCAGTAGATAAATTCATGATGGATTTTTCTGGGTAGTAACCTAGGCCAGCGCTTGTGTCTTTGAACCCCCTTGCTGGCTTGCTCTCCCTTCCTTCTGGCTACCATGATGCGAGGAGCAAAGCCTTGTTGTCTGCTCCCTTTCTCTCTGCTTCAAGCCACCGTGCGGTGAGTTTCAGACCCTGGGCTCACATGGACTGATCTTTGAAATACCAGGCCTTTTGGATTATAGCAGTGAGAATACTGACTGAGACAGATATACCCCAGCCCTTTCAATTTTTATTTTAAAATGGTCTTACGCCAGGCATGGTGGTGCACGCTTGTAATCCCAGTACTTGGGAGGCTGAGACAGCAGGATCACAGGTTTGCGACCAGCCTCAGCTACTTAGTGAGGACCTCCGCAACTTAGTGAGACCCTGTTTCAAAATAAAGAATAAAAAATTAGGGCTGCGGGTTTAGCTCAGAGGTAGAATGCGCCTGGGTTCCATCCCCAGTACCACCAAAAAAAAAAAAAAAGGTCTTACCAAGTTATGGCATGCTGGTCTGGGCCCTGCGATCCTCCTGTCTCAGTTTCCAAGAACCGTGATTACAGGCCTGTGTCACCAAGCTTGGAACAACTCTAATTTTATTCATGCGCATCTCCTTTGTGCCTTATCCACAGATGGGGTTTGTAAATTTCACATCAGACAAATTCAGACTCATTTTCTTCTTCCTGCAGCCTGCCTTTCTGGGTGAAGGAGAAGGCCAACAATTTGAAGAATGAAATAAAAGAAGTTGAGGAGCTTGACAACTGGCAGCCCGCGGAATCCTTAATGCACAGTTTATTCCCTCCTGGTGGGTCAAAGAAACTTCAAAAAACAGTATAGAAACTGGAGAAGCCCAGAAGAGCAGGCTTTTGAGAGCCTTCTTGTGGAGAGGAGAGAAGGCAGAGCCTCTCCTGGAGTGGATGTCTTCTGCCCCAAGGTGGTCCCCTGGGCAGATGTCACAGCTGTGCCTCGAGAGTTGAGTGTGTCGGTTGATGACTGTCGGTCTTTTGTATTTGAAACAGGGTCTTGCCTTGTTGCCTTGAACTCCAGATCCTCAGCCTCTGTAGTAGCTGGGATGACAGGCGTGTCACCACGCCGGGCCCTGACTGTTAGTCTTCTAAGAGAACACAACCTTTAACTCCGTGCCTCTATCCGCAGGTACTGTGGACACTGCAAGACAATCCTGAGCAGAAACAGGCCCACAAAGCATGTACTCACTGTCCTGTGGCGAGCCTCTTCCAGTTGCTGGCTTTTGACAATGTGGCTATTCACAATAAAGTGTTTAACTCTAATGAGGAATTATTGTGCTTTGTCTTGTTTCACTTTATATATATATATTTTTTTTTTCAATCCCCAGCGGAACTGGGGATTGAACCCAGGGGCATTCTACCTCCGAGCTACACTTCCAGCCCTATTTTTTATTCTTTATTTTGAAACAGGGTCTCACTAAGTTGTGGAGGGCCTAAGTAGCTGAGGCTGGCCGCGAACCCAGATCCTCTGGTCTCAGTCTCCCAAGTACTGGGATTAAAAGCATGCGCCACCACGCCCAGCTTCACTTTATATTTGAAAACTTTCAAACTCATAGAAAAGTTGCAAGAATTGTACAACAAACACCTGCATATCCTTCACCTAGATTCTACAATTGTTATCATTTGTTCAATTTTCTCTCTCATTATTATTGTTATTATTATTGTTGTTGTTATTTGCTGTACTGGGCATTGGACCCAAGGATGTTCTACCTCTGAGCTACACCCCTACCCCTATTTGATTCTTTCTTTTTTTTTTTTTTTGCTGTACCAGGGATTGAACCCAGGGGCGTTCTACCTCCGAGCTACACCCCTGGCCCTATTTTTTATACTTTATTTTGAAACCGGGTCTCACTAAGTTGCGGGGGGCCTCACTAAGTAGCTGAGGCTGGCCGCGAACCCAGATCCTCTGGTCTCCGCCTCCCAAGTACTGGGATTACAAGCGTGCGCCACCACGCCAGGCGCTTATTCTTTATTTTCAAACAGGGTCTCTCTAGTTTGCTGAGAGCCTTACTAAGTTGCTGGGACTGGCCTTGAACCTGCTATCCTCCTGTCTCAGCCTCCAAATACTGGGATTATAGGTGTGAGCCACTATAGCTGGCCCAATGGTCTTTCTTAAACCCAATCATTTCCCAATGTCTCACCTCTTTTTTTTTTTTTTTTTTTTTTGGTACTGGGGATTGAACCCAGGGGTGTTCTACCTCTGAGCTACATCCCAGCACTATTTTATTTTTTATTTCGAAACAGGGTCTTAGTTGCTGAGGCTGTCCTCAAACCTGCAATACTCCTGTCTCAGCCTCCAGAGTCCTGGAATTGCAGGTGTGCTCCACCATACCTGGCCTCACCTTTTAATATCATCACATTGGGGGTTAGATTGCAGCATATGAGTTTTAGGGGGACAGAGAGCTTTCGCTATTTTTTGGTACAACTCTTCTTATTTTATTTATTTTTACTTTTTTTTTTTACCACAGCATATTCTCATTTTATTAATACCTTCTGGTATTTTTTGTAATATTCATTTGGTACATGTCAGAGAAATGTAAAGGCTGGATCTATACCAGGTGATTAATACTGTGGCCCTGTAGCTCCATCCCCCACTTCAGTGTCATCTGTCTACACAGCCAAGCAGGTGAGAGCTTGGTGACCCCTCTCCCCAGTCCTGGGTCTTGGGGCCTTGGTCTGTCGCACAAGCAGCAACCATTTGGAGGAGAAGGTGGGGAAAAGCCCACCCTGAGCAGTCAGGCTGTGACACAGCTGCACTGCTGCCTCTCGGCATGCTCAGTGCCGGCCAATCTCCTTCTCCACTAGGAAAATCCCAGCGGGTGGCGAACGAGGCTGCAGATCTGTCTCCTCAGGAAACCAGTTGGAAAGGGAGATCTGGCCCTATGCTGAGACTCAAAGTGCCCAACCCACGAGACATGATTTCTTTCCCTATCAAAATGTTTATTGTCAGCCGGGCATGGTGGCACTCCCTTGTAATCCATGTACTTGGGAGGCTGAGACAGGAGGATCCGGGTTCGCGGCCAGCCTCAGCTATTTAGTGAGGCCCTCTGCAACTTAATGAGACCCTGTTTCAAAATAAAAAGAAAAATAGGGCAGGGGGTGTAGCTCGGAGATAGAAGCCCCTGGGTTCAATCCCCAGTACTGCAAAAAAAAAAAAAAAAGTTTATTGTCTCCAGATACAGCCAAAGTGAATGAAGCAGGTTTAGGACCCAGCGCAGCCAAGCTACCTTCACATGTGCAAGTTTTACATTTGCTAGCAGAGAACATGGCACCTACCACCTGCAACTTATTGGGGTGCTCTGGTGGATGCTTGCTTGCTCCGTAGTCCCACCACGATGGTTGCTGCTTTAAGCAGCTGCCTAATAACTGTCATGGGGAGACATGCTAATTCTGTGGGTCCTTGGCCTCCAATGATGAATAAGAATTTCAATACGTGCCATCAGAAAAAGGCAAAGGTTTAATTAACTTAAGAAAGGTGGGGATACAGGTTGGGGGCCATCTCGAAGGGGGAGAGCGAATCTCTCTATGCGCGTCCATCCATCCAAGCGAGCAAGAGAGGGTCCGCGTGCTTTCCCAGTTCTTTTATAGGTGGGGGTAGATAGGGTCACACAGTAGAGGGCAGGACTTCCTCTTAGTCCTCAGTTTCCCTGGCAACAGATAGGAAGTGGGGTCTGACGTTTGTTCTCCTGACCCACCCTATTTACATTAAGCATCTCAGGTGTGTGGAGGAGCTATTGTGATTAAGGGTGTGGACTCATTAAGGCTTCTGCCTGACTGAACATACCCTATAGGGTAGAGTTAGGTTATGAACTTTCAAAATTTTAAATCTCTATTTTCCCAATGTCTCCTTTCTGCCTAATAGTTCTATCTTTTCTATTCTACCTCATCAGAGGTATAGCTCAGAGGTAGAACTCCTCTGGGTTCAATCCCCAGTAAAAACACACACACACACACACACACACACACACACGACAGACAAAAAAGAAAGAAAAAAAGAAAGAAAAGATTTCTTTATGACTTGTTACAGGCTTTAATTTTGGTGACTCTGCAAGAAGGGAGGAAAGAGCATGCCGCTTTTTTTTGCAATTCAAATAATCATGAAAAAGTCTTTATTTTTATGGCATATACCATTGACTGGTGTTTTGAGGGACTTGTTTGGGAAACAATGTCCCAGGTGAGTCACTCACTTTGCTAAAGGTTCCTAGTGACATCAGTCTGGCAGCCTGATGGTGGCTGCTTCTTTTTGCTGTCCTGCTGCAGATCTTTCATAATCGTATACTACTGTCTTCTCAACAGAAAGCAGTGATTTTATTGATACAATTTCCTATTTTAAGGTAAAAAAAATGAGCAAAAATTGAATCGGAAAAATTTCCATCTCTTCCAGAAGAGACAAACAAAAAAATGAAATATAAAGAGAAGGCCACTATATAAGTACTCAGGGTGTTTCTGATCCACCAACAAAATATTTTTATGGCTTGCAGGGCTGGTACCAAAGAGATGTTTTGAAATAGTGAAGGAGATTGTGAGAGTAATTGGGGGGTGGGATGGCAAAGTCTGACAGTCTCTATCTCTTTGGGTTTTAGTTATATCTCAATCTGCCCCCCCTCAGTTTATGTACTAGGTATTCTTAGCTCCATTTTTCAGATGCGGACACTGAGAACAGAAAGCCCAGACTCCAAGTCAACCAGAGCCTCACACTGGCAACTCATCACACAGAACAAATGGAGATGAATGAAAAACTCCGCCGTGACATTCCTTCGGGTTTCTGGAACCAGCGCTGATCCCCTGGTGGTGGAGTGAAGTTGGCGTGGGCGCCTTGCAAGGACGACTGCCACTTTATGGAGCAGTGACGTGTCAGATACCTGAGCCGGGTTGACGATCTCATGTAGTCCTTAGGAGGTTGAGACGATGATTATCTCTACTTTACAGGTTAGAAAACTGAGCCTTAAGCTACTGCCTTTCCCTGATTATTCTGTGAATACACTTAGTGAAATGCTTGATTAAAAATGCTACCTTAGTGAACGGACAAAGTTCTCTCCAGACTACGCGGGTCGACACTCCGCACGCCTGACGTTCCTTCTCCAGCCGCGGCGTGACGTCACGGCCCCGCCCACTCTCGGCATTCTCCAGCCGCGGCGTGACGTCACGGCCCCGCCCACTCTCGTCCTTCTCCAGCCGCGGCGTGACATCACGGCCCCGCCCACTCTCGTCCTTCTCCAGCCGCGGGGTGACGTCACGACCCCCGCCCACTCCCTCCCAAGTGCCACTTCTGAGATCTCGCGAGAGCCGTGGTTTCCTCCCGCTTGTGTTGAACGTGCCGAGGCCAGAGCAGTCTGCTGGCTTTTTCTTTTTGTGCGGTACCGGGGATGGAACCCAGGGGCATTCTACCTCCGAGCTACACCCCTAGCCCTATTTTTTATTTTGAAACAGGATCTAACTTGCGGAGGCCTAAGTAGCTGAGGCTGGCTGCGAACCTGCAATCCTCCTGTCTCAGCCTCCCGAGTACTGCGATTACAAGCGTGCGCCACCACACCCGGCTTACTTTTCTATTTTGAAACAGGGTCTCGCTAAATTGCTGAAGCCGGCCGCCAACCTGTGATCCTCCTGTCTCAGCCTCCCAAGTGCAGGGATTACAAACGTGCACCACCACGCCCGACAGTCTCCCGGCTTTCGGGCTGTGGGGCTTGCTACCCTAAAGCTTCCGCTGAGCCCGTTTTTCGCTTCACCCCCGAGATCTCGCGAGACCTGCTAGTCTCTCCGCCCCTCCGCGCCTGCGCAGATTTCTTCAAAGCAGAAGGTCGCGCTTGGAGGAAGTGGCGGCTCTGGGTCCCGTGACCGAAGCCCCGTTACTACTTGACCGAAGCTTCTCCGGGCCACTTGCCGGGACTCTCAGCCGCCAAGATGCCTCGAATTATGATCAAAGGGGGCGTGTGGAGGAATACCGAGGTGAGTCTCCTTTTCCCGCCGTCCGCTGCCCTCCGCCCCCTCCGGCGGCTTGTGCGCACGCGCGGGCCGGGGCGCAGAGGAGGATGCCTTGCGGGGTGTGCGAGGGGCGCCGCGGCAGGGCGGACGGCGGGGCCTTTGCAGGTGCCGGCCGCGCGGAGCAGAGCTCCATCCCCCAGCACGGGGATCGCGAGTCAGCCGCCTGGCCACCGGCTCCGAGCTCACTGCCAAGCATCTCTTAGGCCCTTAGGGGATATTTGTTGAATTCAGGACGCGCCCCCTTTTTCCCTCCGGAGGAACTTTGAGTGGCGGGGGAGATGAGACATTAGCGAGAGTTGATTTTCTGGGGTACTCCATCTTTCTCTGATGCTCAAAAATAAATAAGTTGCTGCGGCCACAACTTTGTTTTCCCTTGCCTTCCTTGCAGTAGGGAAGCAGCTTGAGCGACAGGTTCGGAAAGCCCGTTGATGCCCTCATCCCTCTGCTTATCCGTTACCAGGGTCGAGCCTGGCCGTCCTCCCGACAGATCCCAAGATCTGTCTCTTTCTTGTCACTCCGCCTTTGCCTGGATAGAAGCCAGGCAGGACAAATTGCCTAGGTAGTTTCTGCTTCTAGAAGTGTAGTGGGTAATGCCACGGGTGAGCCAAAGGACAGTAGAAAGGGAGTAAGATAGAAGTGAAAGTTTAGTGCATTTTGAATTCAGAGTGTACTGGATTTATTAGTTTCTAGAATATATCTTATCTTTAGATGCTTTGTCTTTTTACATCTTGTGCCTTCTTGGAATGTTCTACTGCTCAGCACCGAATATCCTTCAAACCTAAACCTAGTTCAGAAACACTTCTTGGACTCTTTGCCCTTTCACCCTGTAAGAATTGGTTGCACTCCCAGTGGTGGGGTGGTCCCTCTTTCATCCATTTGTTTGCTTTCTCCTTTTGCAAGCATCATCTCCTTTTGTATGACGCTGGCAAAGTTTCTTAACCTTTCTTTCTTTTTTTTGAGGTACTGGGGATTGAATCCAGGGGCATTCTACCTCCGAGCTACACCCCCAGCCCTACATTTTATTCTATATTTTGAAACAGTGTAAGTTGCGGAGGGCCTCACTAAGTAGCCGAGGGTAGACGTATCCTCCTGTCTCAGCCTCCCAAGTACTGGGATTACAAGCTTGCACCACCATGCCCGGCTCGTTCCTTAACCTTTCAAAGCCTCAGTTTTCTGATTTTCCTAAAGAAGATAATACCTTCTGCTCTTGAGGATTAAATGAGTTAAAACATTTGGAACGTTTAGAGGCCTCGGACACATAGTAGGCTTTCAGTAAGTGATAGTTGCTATTAGAGGACCAGGTCTTGGTATCCTTAAAACCACAGTAGTAACCAATGGGCAGTAGGTTGCTTGGCAGATGTTTGGTAATGAATCTAGTAGGGTAGATACTTGCTACATATGTTTGGTTGAAGATGTGTTAAAGTATAGTAGTACTTCAGCAAATTTACAAATAAAGACAGTGAAAATGGTTTCAGCTTGTGGTGAGGGAGCAGGCTGTTTAAATTAGAGAAGAGATGACTTTTTTTTTCTTTTTGTGGTACTGGGGATTGAACCCAGGGACATTCTACCTCTGAATTATGCCCCCAGCCCATTTTTATTTTTTTATTTATAAACACGGTCTCCAAATTGCTGAGAGCCTCACAAAGTTGCTGAGTCTGGCTTCGAACGTGTGATTCTCCTATCTCAGCCTCCCAAGTTCTGGGATTACAAGTGTGGACCACCATGCCCAGCTAAGAGATTACTTCTGAGGGAGAGACAGATGTACAGAATCAAGTAGCAGCAGGATTTCTATGCAGTGGTCAAAACCCTGCAGTCTTTAAAAGGATTTTTTACATGTCTGATTATTGACAGGTTGAGGGATGGACTGGGGAGGCTCAAGTATGAGGCAGGTAGCTGAAGTCTAATGTGAAAAAACCTAAAAGTAAAATGCCCCAAGTGCATTCATCCCTGGTGTCTGCCGCTTAGCTCGCCAGACTGCCCTGAGATTGGTGCATTTCATAGGTGTGTTGGGTGCCCCGTGGTGAAATAATACTGAGAGACCAGGGGAAACTAGGTGAGCTGACTGGTGGGTGGGAGAGAAATATTTAATTTTTAGCTTAGACATGAGATGTGGATGGTCATTGTGCGGGTTAAGGGGCTAGAGAGGAAATGCCATGTGTGACCAGAGTCCCAAGTTGCTTTATAAGACGTGGAGGATGGGTCCTGTTTGATTTTCTTTCCTCAAGTACACAAGACCTGGTTTAAGGTAGGTATTCAGGAAATGGTTTTTGAATGAATGTTTACATGAATGAGCTATACCTGTTTGAAGCTAATGATAGCAACACATTGGAGTATACTTTTTGTTAATCTCTATTAAAAAGTAGTGTTTCTCAGATTGGGCTGTTCCAATTTCCAGTTTGTTGAGGGGTGTGTGCAGTGCAGGGTAAGATGTCCTTCTGTGGGGTTTCTTCTTAATTTTTTTTTTCCTTTGAACGATTCTTGCTGTTGACATTAGTCAATGAGGTTTTTGTACCTTTTTAAAAACCTGGGTTTAAAAACACCTCTGTGTGTGTGTGTGTGTGTGTGTGTGTGTGTGTGTATATGTGTGTGTGTGTGTGTGTGTGTGTGTGTGTGTGTGTCTGCCTATTTAGCAATTCTATCAGAGTTAATTAATTATTTTTGTGGTACTGGGGATTGAACCCAGGGGCATTCTACCTCAGTGTTACACCCCCAGCCCTATTTTATTTTTATTTTGAAACAGGGTCTTGCTAGGTTGATGAGAGTCTTACTACTTGCTGAGGCTGTCCTCCAACCTGTGATCCTCCTGTCTTAGCCTCCCAAGTAGTGGGAATACAGGTGTGCGCCACCATGCCCGGTTTATCAGAGTTAATTTAAATTGTCTTTTCTCACTTGCAGTTTTGTGATTGAATGTACTCTTTGATAATTCTTTTAGGATGAAATTCTCAAAGCAGCGGTAATGAAATATGGAAAAAACCAGTGGTCTAGGATTGCTTCACTTCTGCATAGAAAATCAGCAAAGCAGTGCAAAGCCAGATGGTATGTACCAGTTAATAAAGGGAGGTAGAAGGCAGCCTTGATTAGATGAGGGGCATGCCAGTTCTTTGAGTCTTCTTAAAGAAAGCAGGCTTTGTGCTATAACAGGAAGTATAGAGTGGGAGATGGAATTTTAGACGTAGCTGTCGTTTGTTTCCTGTGTGATCTCAGGCAGGCCGTTTTTTCGATTCCCTCCACCCTACCCATTTTCTCCCAGTTAGGGATAATGATACTTGGCACTAACTGATGGAGATTGAAACTCCATCTAAATGAGCTAATGTGTTAGAGAGTGCTTTGTGAAGCATAAAGTCTTTTAGGGACAGATGGGCCCGGGCTTATAAGTGGATTGTGTTCTAGAAGTTTATAAATTTTTTTTTTTTTTTTTTTTTGCATGGTACTGGGGATTAAACCCAGGGGCATTCTACCTCCAAGCTACACCCCGAGCCCTATTTTTTATTCTTTATTTTGAAACAGGGTCTCACTAAGTTGCGGAGGGCCTCACTAAGTAGCTGAGGCTGGCCGGGAACCTGGATCCTCGGGTCTCAGCTTCCCCAAGTACTGGGATTACAAGCGTGTGCCACCACGCCCGGCTCTAAATTGGTTGTTTATAAACCAATAAACCAGTTTCTTTGGGAACTTATTTTCCCAAAGAAAGAAATGATAAATAATTGTTAATTTTCTAGGCAAGCACACAGTAGTTGAGATTCCTCAAAATATTTGTATATTTGGTACACTAAAATGCAACATAAGCCAACACTACACCTATGGTGTCGCCTTTTATTTTTTGTAGAACTGGGGATTGAACCCAGGGGCATTCTATCTCCATGCTACTCCCCCAGCCCTATTTTTTGTTCTTTTTATTTTGAAATGGTCTCACTAAGTTGCAGAGGGCCTCACTAAGTAGCTGAGGCTTGTCGTGAACCCGGATCCTCCTGTCTCAGCCTCCCAAGTACTGGGATTACAAGCATGTGCCACCATGCCTGGCTCTACCTCCTATTTTATTTTTTATTTTGAAACAGGGTCTTGCTAAGTTTCTGAGACTGGCCTCAAACCTGCAGTCCTCCTGGCTCAGCCTCCCAAGTACTAGTAATACAGGTGTGCGCCACCACACCCACCTGGTGTTACCTTTTAAATCACAGGGTAGTGGACACATTAAACTATTAACATGTGTTCTTGGCATGAGTGATCGGGCCCCAGCTCCAACCCATCTGCTGCTAGGAAGAAACTTTGGATTGTACAAGAGTGATCTAATTTCCTAGGCATCTGGGTATGGGAAAGGAACAGAATATAGAGATTGGACTCCAAAGAGGAAGATATATCAGGCTAAAGAAGTGGTTCTGATTTCTGGTTTTCTTAGTGGTGCTAAGGTTCTGCTTTGATGGTTGTGAGGCCTATGACCTGTTTGCCGGCCTCTCCTCCAGCTAAGTACTGGACGGAAAAGGTAGGTTGGGTGGGATGTTAGGGAAGACAGGAGACTGTAGTAATTTTACTTAAATAGAAAAGCATACAATGTTGAAAAGCACTTAGTGGGTATAAGTTAAATGCTTGAAGAAGTAAGACAAAGCATTGTGAGAGTCAAAGCATGAGAAAGTACTGTGAAGACTAGAAACAATAAAAATATGAGATGGTATTGTCTTTTTCCAAATTTCAAAATCTCTAATAAAGTATAAAATAAATAAAAACAAATGATAGTTGAGAAAGAAGGCATATGAAGTTTCAAATAAGTTATCTTTTTCTGTGTGTGTGGTACTGGGGATTGAACCCAAGGGTATTCAGCCTTTGAGCTATACTCCCAGCCCTATTTTATTTTTATTTTGAAACAGGGTCTCACTAAGTTGTTGAGGCTGGCCTTGAACCTGCGATCCTCCTATCAGCCTCCCAAGTACTGGGATTACAAGCATGCGACCCCACACCTGGCTTCAAGTTATCTTTTTTAAGCATTACTCATCTTGCATAATTAAAATATAATATAATGTAGTGAGATGGAAATATTGAATGGGATAAGTTTAACTGCACAGTGAATATTTTCTTGTTAAAACAATAGCTTTAGTAATTGAAGGATGAGAGCATGCAATCTTTAGACAGAAGTCAGTGTATCTAATGTGTGAATTAGGTATATATATTGTGTCACTAATTAATGTATTAAATGGTATCTTTTTAATAGGTATGAATGGCTGGATCCAAGCATTAAGAAAACAGAATGGTCCAGAGAAGAGGAGGAAAAACTCTTGCATTTGGCTAAGTTGATGCCAACTCAGTGGAGAACCATTGCTCCAATCATTGGAAGAACAGCGGCCCAGTGTTTGGAACATTATGAATTTCTCCTGTAAGTGAATCTTCCAAAGCAGTCTAAAATATGTGTATATGTTAAAGAGCCTGTACAAACTTGTAGCATTTCCTGTCTTTAAACTTTTAATTATGGATTATGTGACTAAAGCCAGAAGGGCTAAAGCTATTGATGTTGTATGATTGATCAAAATTATGTCTTTTGCTGTATACTTTTTTTGGGGGGGTACTAGGCATTGAACCCAGAGGCATTCTACCTCCAAGCTATACCCCCAGCCCGATTTTATTTCTTGTTTTGGAAACAGGGTCTCAGTAAGTTGCAGAGGGCCTCCCTAAGTTGCAGAGGCTGGCTTTGAACCTGCGATCCTCCTCTCTCAGCCTTCCAAATACTGGGATTACAAGTGTGCGCCATCATGCCCGGGTTGCTGTATACTTTTTAAAAGAATAATTTAAAATACGTATACAAGTCATACATGTTCATTTTAGAAAATCTGGGGGGAAAATAGTGAAAGAACAAATAAAAGTCATCCATCACACAGTGCTGAGAATGAACTGTTAGAACATTTTGGTTCTTTACTGATGTGTTTTTATTTGTATGGTGGTATTGCATTTGTGATTAAGGGGCTACTTGGGTCCTATTTCATAGTGAATGGAAACACTGAAATTAGAGAATTTTAATACTATTATTATTATTATTTTTTTTTGCCGTACCGGGGATTGAACCCAGGGGTGTTGTACCTCCGAGCTACACCCCCAGCGCTATTTTTTAGCCTTTATTTTGAAACCGGGTCTCACAAAGTTGCAGAGGGCCTCACTAAGTAGGTGAGGCTGGCCGCGAACCCGGATCCTCCGGTCTCAGCCTCCCAAGTACTGGGATTACAAGCGTGCGCCACCAAGCCCGGCTCCTAGAAATGTTTTATTTTGTTAATGCCCATCCATTGGGTGTTTTTTTGGGTTGGGAGGGGAAAGATGCCAGAGCTAGGAAACATGATAATTGTAATACTAAATGGTATGATACTGTGACTAATTCATCTGGGCTTTTTTTCTAGGGACAAAACTGCCCAAAGAGACAATGAAGAGGAAACAACAGATGATCCACGAAAACTTAAGCCTGGAGAAATAGATCCAAATCCAGAAACAAAACCAGCACGACCTGATCCAATTGATATGGATGAAGGTAAGTGTATGCTTGTGAAGAATCTGTTTCTTTGGTAACTGTAGACTCCTCAGGCCTCTTTTAAACTTTTTTAGCTCCTTCCTGAGCTCCTGACTTTTTAGAATCTCAATTTTATCAGCAGTTGTTATTCTCAATATCCTTCTAAATATCTCTAGTCTTCTTAATTAAGAATAGCTGCTCTTGCCAGGTGTGGTGGTACACACCTGTAATCCCAGTACTTGGGAGGCTGAGATGGGAGGATTGCAGGTTCAAGGCCAGCCTCAGTAACTTAGACCCTCAGTAACTTAGTGAGACCCTGTTTTAGAATAAAATCTAGAAGCTGGGCATGGTGGCTCACGCTTGTAATCCCAGTATTTGGGAGGCTGAAACACAAGGATTGTAGGCTCGCAGCCAGCCTCAGCAACTTAGGCCCTTTGCAACTTAGACCCTGTTTCAAAATAAAATAAAATAGGGCTGGGAGTGTAGCTCAGAGGTAGAAAGCCCCTGGATTCAATCCCCAGCACCCCCCAAAAAAAAATCTAAAAACTGCTGGGGGTGTAGCTTGGAGGTAGAATGCCCCTGAGTTCAATCCTCAGTACCATAAAAAAAAAAAAAGAGTAGCTGGTCTTTTGGGTAGTGTTTCCACCTTCCATTTTGTCAATGCACGTATTCAATTAAGCAGTGTAATACTATTGGACAGATTTCCCAAAAGTGAGAGGTCCTGTTTCTTATTCACATTCCACAGAGAGAGGCATCAAATGAGGATATTGAATTTTACTCCATCTTTGACTTCAGACAGGTCATTTAATCCCTGTGAGAAGGCAGCCCTGCGAGGCTGGAATGGAGATTTACAGTGATATTGTGAGGCATTGGACCAAGAATCAGGAATTGGACTTAAGCGCCATGTCAGCCACTTATTAGTTATTCGACCTTAGGCAAGTCATATAGTGTCTCTGAGCTTTGATTCCTCTCTGCCAGATGGAGAATAATACCTCTGTTACCTCGCAGGGTTCTTGTGAGCACTCAAAGAATATTTGTTGAGTTCTTAAGACGCAAAGCTTGAAGATTGTGGTTCCCAAAGGCAAACCATGGGTAGGCTGGCTGTCATTTTCACTGGGGAATCGGCCTCCTCTGGTGATACGGAAGCAGCAGTTCTTGTTGTGGGTGGGGTATGTTGGAGAGAGGACAGTGATCCTGGAGTCTGAAAAGTTCCATTGGACACCTTTGTATAGTAATTGTTTGAGGCATCAGTAATGGCACTTAGTATTCTAATCTGGGAGCCATGGAAAGCATATTGGAGGAGAGAAATAGTTCTGAGGGGAAAAGACATACCTAATGAAGATTAGCAATTCCCTCACAATTAGGTTTTTCTTTTCTTTTTTGTGCCACTGGGGATTGAACCCAGGGGCATTCTACCTCTAAGCTATACCCCCAGTCCTATTTTTTTATTTGAAACAGGGTCTCATCAAGTTGCTGAGGCTGGCCATGAACCTGCGATCCTCCTGTCTCAGACTCCCAAGTACTGGGATTATAAGAGGTTTTTCTTTTATTTTGTGGTACTGGGAATTGAACCCCAGGGGCGTTCTACCTCTGAGCCACACCCCCAGCCCTTTTTTTTTTTTTTGCGGAACTGGGATGGAACCCAGGGGCATTCTACCTCTGAGCTATACCCCCAGCCTTATTTTTTATTCTTTATTTTGAAACAGGGTCTGCGGAGGGCCTCACCAGCTGAGGCTGGCCCCAAACCCGGATCCTCCTGTCTCAGCCTTCCAAGTACTGGGATTACAAGCGTGTGCCTCCACACCCGACTCACCTCCAGCCCTTTTTATTTTGAAACAGGTCTAAGTTGCTAAGAGTCTTGCTGCATTGCTGAGGCTGTCCTTGAACCTGTGATCCTCCTGACTCAGTTACCCAAGTACTGGGATTATAGGCATATGCCACTACGCCTGGCTTATAATTAGTTTTTATAATGTTTCACAATTTGTACTGTGCCAGTTAGTTGGTGACAATTAAGGATATGATACTTACAGCTTGTATTTAATGTATACTTACTATCATTTTACTTAGCTCTTCTCAACATCCCTGTGAAGTAGGAATTGTTATTCCAATTTTATAGGAAACATGCTCAAGGAGGATAAATAGATGACTAGGGTCATATAACTAGTAAGTGGTGGGCCTGGTTTTTAACTTAGTTTATCTGGCTTCAGAATTCAAGCTAGTTCCTTTATGCTACACCACGTAATGTATATATTCTTTTTTTTTTTTCTTATTTTAAGTAGCAGGGTATGTCTTGCATACCTTGTTTACGTTGGAAAGGAACTTAGTTTTTCTTCTTTATTTTTACAGATGAACTTGAGATGCTTTCTGAAGCCAGAGCCCGCCTCGCCAATACTCAGGGAAAGAAGGCCAAGAGGAAAGCAAGAGAGAAACAGCTGGAAGAAGCAAGGTGTGGCTTTCTCCATTCATGTTCAGAGTTAATAGTCTCTGCATCTTTAGGCCTCATAAAACTGCAGGATTTATCAGCACTGTTTGATGAATAATAATCTGAGTTGTCCAGTTCCCATTTTGCTGATATTCCTTAACTTCATAACCCTGAAAAAAAAATCTCGCTTTATTCTAACAATTTCAGAGTAGTTATATAAAAAATACATGTTTATAATTTTTTTTCAGAAGTAATGTACAATTTACCCAGTATTTTGTGTTTGATCTGTTAGCACATCAAAGCTTCATCGATTGTAGCAGCTTGGAGTCTGGAGGACACACAAGGTTATGTGACTTTTCATGACTGCCAGTTAGTTATTGTCCTTGGTTAGTATTGGGCAGGCACTGGCTGAGAAACAGGATTCTCAGCTAACATAGAGGGAGTTAATGATCCTTGAACCAAATTTTAGGCTTTCATAGAAATCTTCATTTAAAAAGTAAGGTATCTCCCAGTACACGGGAGGCTGAGATAGGAGGATTGCAGGTTCAAGACCAGCGCACACTAACTTAGTGTGAGACCCTGCTTCAAAATAAGCAGTTCAACCCCCAGTACCACACCACACACTCAAAAAAGTTAAGGTATCATCTTTTACCTAGGACTTTCTTCACTTTCTTCTTCATGTTGCCTTTTGGTTAAATCTATGATGGCCCAGAAACCAAGATGAAGTTGATAAAGAGACCATCCGAACTGTATGACAGCTTATTAACTTTTGGGATTCAGGCATCAGAATAATCCCCGTAGCCTTACAGTGCCTGTTGTGGTCCTTACGCTGGCCAGGAACTGTTTCTTGACTTGATGAGTAGCATCCTGTTGTTGATTTTCCCAGTAATGGCTTCAGAGCGCCACATACTGGGATGGCTTGAGACTGCTTGTTGGCATAGCTGGGCGATCACTAGTCTAGAATAGTTACTTTTGATGGGAGTGTGACTGGCCTGAGATGATAAACAGAAACCAAGAGGAGATAGTATGTTTTCTACCCAATCTTAGCCACCTTTCTATTCTGTGCACGAGTTAGGGTTAAATAATGTTAGATTGAGCCGGGCATGGTGGTGCACGCTTGTAATCCCAGTACATGGGAGGCTGAGACAGGAGGATTGCAGTTTCGCGGCCAGCCTCAGCTACTTAGGCCCTTTGCAACTTATTGAGACCCTGTTTCAAAATAAAGAATTAAAAATAGGGCTGGGTGTGTAGCTCGGAGGTAGAATGCCCCTGGGTTCGATCCCCAGTACAGTAAAAAAAAAAAAAAAAAAAGTTAGATTGAAAAAAATTCACTTTTCCATTTGTTTCCAGGGTTGTTTGGGGACTCCGTTTTTTGAGCCTTTTAACCATGTGGGTGGGCCAGGGTTATGACACATGCATATGTGAAAAATCTCCAAGTTTGACTAGCTTTAAATAAATTTTTGCAGATTTTAATTTACTCTACACGATAAGTTGTGTCATATATACATCTCATAACAGGTTGGACTGGCCTGTTTGCAAAGTGCAATGCAGGATTACTTACTCTGGGGAGAGGGCTTATGGAATTCCTCATACTGTCATACTGGAAGTCACTTTTATATATACTGTTTTGTTTTCCTCCCTTAAATATTGTGGATAACTTTTCTCACCATTAAGTCATTAAAGTTAAAACATCCTGGGAAAGTACAAAGAAAAAAGTGAAAATTAAATGAAATCCCACCTCCAGTGTATTACTGTTAAATTTTGGTGGATATCCTTTACATCTCCCCATATTCTTATATTCTTTTTTTTGGTACTTGGTATTGAACCCAGAGGTATTCTACCTCCAAGCTACACCCCCAGTCCTTTTTATTACTTTTTTTGAAACAGGGTCTCTCTAGGTTGCTGAAAAGTCTCACTAAATTGCTGAGGCTGTCCTCGACTTGTGATCCTCCTGTCTCAGCCTCCTAAGTACTGGGATTACAGGCGTGTGCCACCATGCTCAGCACATCTCCCCATATTCACTGATAGATATGCAGATAATTTTTTCATGCTGCTCTGTAACATGGAAACTTTATAACATTTTTACATAACTCTATGTGTTAGCCTTATTCACCACCTTTCTAAAGATTATATAGATAAGCCATGCATGGTGGCACATGCCTGTAATCACAGTACTTGGTAGGCTAGGACAGGAGGCTTGCAGGTTTGAGGCCAGCCTCAAACCTCAAATTTAGTGAGACTGTTTCAAAATAAAAATTAAATAAAAAATAGGGCTGGGGTTGTAGCTCAGAGGTAGAAAGTCTCTGGGTTCAACCACCTCCAGCACCCCCCCAAATTATATAGATGGCTAGATAATATCCTATCTTACAACTATGTTATAAATTCATTTAATTTACTTAAGTTTTTATTTTTTTATTTTTTATTTATTTTTTTGTTGTACTGGGGATTGAACCCAGGGGCGTTCTACCTCTGCGCTACACCCCCCGGCCCTATTTCTTTATACTTTATTTTGAAACTGGGTCTTACAAAGTTGCGGAGGGCCTCACTAGGTGGAGAGAGAGACAGAGAGACAGAAAGCTAGAGAGCTGAGGCTGGCCGCGAACCCGGATCCTCCGGTCTCTGCCTCCCAAAGTACTGGGATTACAAGCGTGCGCCACCACGCCTGGCTTACTTAAGTTTTTATTGATGGATCTTTAGATTGTGTCCAATCAGATTTGTTTCCTTAGGCTAAAGGTTAGGAAGTGAATTGCTGACTTAAAAACATGAAAAACCTTTTGGCACTGGGGATTGAACCCAGTGGCATTCTACCTCTGAGCTACACCCCCAGCCATATTTTTTATTCTTTATTTTGAAACAGGGTCTCACTAAGGTGTGGAGGGCCTCATCAAGTAGCTGGAGCTGGCGTCGAACCTGCGGTCCTCCTGTTTCAACCTCCCAAGTACTGGGATTACAAGTGTGCGCCACCACACCCGGCTCTTTAATGCTTATTACTAAATTCTCTTTGGAGAAAACTATCTTAGTTTACTTTCTTATTACCTTCTTGGAAGACTGTCTACTTTTTGTACCATTAATGAATGGTATTAATTATATGCACAAGTGATGTTTGTTAATTTGTCATTCTTTAATTATTAAGTAAAACTTGTATTTTCATTTACTCTTTTCCTCTCATTTTGGAATGAGTTTTTAAAAAACTTTGCATAGACACTGTATATTTAACTATTCCTCATACTAATTGAAGATATTTCCCTATTATTTGCCTTTTCGTTTTGTGATTTTTAGTGCTACAGTATTATAAAATTTGAATCTCAAACCCGTTGATCTTTTCCTTTGCAATTTATTTAATTTATATTAAGTACATTCTCATTCGAAGATAGGATACATATTGTAGTTTCTTCTCGTTTTCCTTTTTGCTTTCTTATGTGTGTGTGTACACTTTTAAATCAAAACAAATTTATTAGCTGGGTGTGGTAGTGCATGCCTACAATCCCAGTAGGCTGGGACTGGGAGGCCGAGACAAGAGGATCACAGGTTCAGGGCCAGCCCCAGCAACTTAGCAAGGCACTCAGCAACCTAGTGAGACCCTGTTTCAAAACAAAAAGGCTAGGGGTGTAGCTCCTGGGTTCAAAACTCAGTGCCAACAAACAAACTGAAATGTATTTTGGTGAATGGTGTGGGACGAGGGTTTAAATAAATATTTCTTCCCCAAATAACCAGGTGGTTTTCTTAACTCTGTTGGATAATCCATCCTTTCCTTATGGCATATAATTTTCAAGGTGATTTTGCATTCTCTTTTCTTCAGGCGTCTTGCTGCCCTTCAAAAAAGAAGAGAACTTCGAGCAGCTGGCATAGAAATTCAGAAGAAAAGAAAAAAGAAGAGAGGAGTTGATTATAATGCTGAAATCCCATTTGAAAAAAAGCCTGCTCTTGGTTTTTATGATACTTCTGAGGAAAACTATCAGGCACTTGATGCAGATTTTAGGAAATTAAGACAACAGGATCTTGATGGGGAGCTAAGATCGTAAGTTTCCTTTCTGAGTTTGGAAATAGAAAGATATAGTAGGAATTCTGTGAAGGGCAAATTATTGTCCTTGTCAGAATCATATTTTTATTATTTAGCACATTGTGGCCTCTTTATGCTTTTATTTATTTAATGGGTTTGCCTTTCAGCCATGACCCTCTGTCATATGTTGAGCACAGAATGTTGAGTGCAGTTCTTGAATTATAGTGCTTAGCTCTTAGTGAAATTTTTATTCACTAAATCACATCTTAACATTTATTTATATTTGTGAACAAGTTAAATGTTTTACTAATGACCAGAAAATATCTGTTAAAATCCAGTTTAAGTAAAAAAAAATTACCTCATTTTTATTAAAATGAAGTTAAAAGATAAAAATTACCAATAAATTCTTAAATCTTTTCACTTGATGGGGTAGGTAGGTATATTTATGAATGCTTACGTCTTAGAATACAGAAGATTTTGCCTATTTTCAGAGATTTTTAGGAGTTTCTTTAAATCTGCATATTGTAGGGGAACATTTTATGATTGTCAAGGAATTTTTTAGTTTACTACTCTGTTGATCTGCCATTTCTGTTGACACAAATGGTTACTAAGGAGATATTAGCCCCTGTAAGGATTTTCCTGAATGTACTCCCATTTTTTTTCTCAAATTAGGACCTTGCATAGGTGGGCTCTGCAAACAAGAGGAAAACTAATCTTTTGGAAGGAATATGTTAGCTGGGGGTATTCCTGGAGCTTTGAAACACTGCCTTGAGCCTGGCTTTAGGCTTCCAACAACCTTTTGGGTATCATCTGTCAATTCTGAAATACCCTTAAAAATTTGGGAACTTGTAAAATCATAATTTATTAACAGTTTTAAGGGGAAATTTAAAAATCCACAGTGTGTTTTGCCCCTCTCCTTCGTACACTTGTTTCTTTCTCTGCACCCTCATCTTCATTCTTTTCCTGTGCATAGCGCACACACACTTCTGTGTGGGTACCATCATAATATAGGAATTGTTTTTCTTTTGACATTGTATGTAATGTCAAAAGACTGCTTATTGTAATCTTTATATAGCTATGTTTTAATTTTTAATACTGAAATTAATATATCCCATTTTTAAATTTTATTACTATTTTAAGTTTTCATTCATGAATGTACCAACAGCTTAATGTATATCATTTTTGTCTTTTCAAAATTATTTTTTAGAAACGGGGTTGTTTGTTCAAAGGGTATGAATATTTATATGGCTTTTAATGTTTTTGCCTATGTGTAACTTGAAAATATCTTCTCTACTTTAATCCATGGTAGTGAAAAAGAAGGAAGAGATAGAAAAAAAGACAAACAGCATTTGAAAAGGAAAAAGGAATCTGATTTGCCATCAGCTATTCTTCAAACTAGCGGTGTTTCTGAATTTACTAAAAAGAGAAGCAAACTAGTTCTTCCTGCCCCTCAGGTAATCTGATAAAAGCTGTTTTTTTCATCATATGAATTTATATGCTTATTTCATTTATTCAGTAAATGTTTAAGGGCCTGTGTATCAGGTTTGTGCTGAGTACCCTGAAGAAACTGACAGTGTGATGGGTGAGCCACACATAAAAATAAGTCATTGTGATATAGCATGAAAAACAAGCACTGCTTCTTTGTATGAATTATTATATGAAGTTTTAGGCTGCCCATGCTGGTTTAGTAAGTAGTTGTTAACACTTAGCAATTTTTCAGCAGGTTTGGGCTCCAGGTCTCTTTTCCGTAGCTGGCTAGGATGGGCTTGGTCTGGCTTGGTGGACTTCAGCTGCTTTCTGTCAGGGGTGTTTGTTAGGCCCTGCTTCTCTTTTTTGAGATAATAGCAGTGAGAATCAATGTGGGAGTTGAGGAGAAAAGATTCACAAACATCCCCTCATTCAGCTTACTACAGGCTCTCGTCCTTGACTTGATTGAGCAGAAACGTGGGAGCTTTTGTAGAATTGGACAGGTTTAATGGAGCAGAGGAGAGTACTTAGGAGACCCGGAGAGCTGCTTTCCCCATGAGTGCATGGCTACAACAACACAAGACTCACGAACAGAATGTGGGCATGAACGTACATGAATTTTCTCATGTGCTGCTGTTCCTAGTAGTGGTATTTCTTAAATAAATTTTGCCTATAGTTTTTTTCCTTAATATTTCTTAGAATTATTTCTTTTGGTAAAATTAAATATTTTAACTAAGTTATTGGTAAAATTACTGAGGTAATTTTTTAATTTTTTAAAAATCTTTAGATTTTTTCTTAGGGATCTTGTGCCTTAGTGGACTCTGGTATTTTATTTGGTTTTCAGGCTTATTTCTTCCTATGTTGATAGTTTTGTATGAATACATTTTATGTTCTTGGTACATCAGTACATTGGTTTGAAAGAATTTCAGTATGGAAATAAAGCCTTTGTAGCTTTGTTCTATATCATACACAAATCCCCGCTCCTGCAGTATGTAGGGGAGGCTTTTAAAAATTTTATAACGGCCAGGCATGGTGGCACACACCTGTAATCCCAGTACTTGGGAATCTGAGACAGGTGGATTGCAGGTTCCAGGCCAGCCTCAGCAAGTAGTGAGACTCTCATCAACCTAGTGAGACCCTGTTTCAAAATAAAAATAAATTAGGGCTAGGTGTGTAGCTCGGAGGTAGAATTTCCATGGGTTCCATCCCTAGTACCAAAGGAAAAAAACAGGAAATTTAAAAGCCATAAAATGTAAGGAGAGTAGTCCAGTGAACCTGTGTGCTTATCACACAGCTCCAGTAAATTCACCTTTGTGGAGTATTTTAAGCTGTGTTCGTTCTCAGTTAAAATGTCACTTACTATGATAATTGTGCCCTTTTAGATTTCAGATGCAGAACTCCAGGAAGTTGTGAAAGTAGGTCAAGCAAGTGAAATTGCACGTCAAACCGCCGAAGAATCTGGCATAACCAACTCTGCTTCCAGTACTCTTTTATCCGAGTACAATGTCACCAACAACAGCATCGCTCTTAGAACACCACGGACGCCAGCTTCTCAGGACAGGATTCTGCAGGTATAGTGTAACATACACACCTAGAGTGAGCCTTTCACTTTGTGTATTGTCCTTAGAAGTATCATGAAGGATACTTAAGTGGTTTGGTTGTTTTAGGGTCAACATTTGAAACTGAGTCCTGAATGCATAGAGCATTTCTATAGTAGAGAAGATAAACCAGCAGATTCAGTAATTAGGTGATTTCATTTCTACATTTGTTAATTTATAACATTTTGAAACCCGTTCTTCTACCATCATTAGTCTTTTGTACCTGTCAGTAAAGCACAAGGTTTAAAAATTTCCTGTTGCCTTGTAATCCTAGGAAGGAATCAGATGTGTATAGTCAGTGATTTTTAACGTTGCCCTGTGTTTCTGTACTTGCCTGGGTAGTTGGCTGCAGTACGTCTTCCCTCCTCTCCCTCATACATGGGTACGCAGAGCTCTGTGTGTTTCCAGGGGTCTGTGTGCCAGAGACAGGTTTTGCTCAAACATACATAAACACTGTTGAGGATTTTAGCATTCTTACATCTCATTTCCTTTCTCTTATAGAAATAGAATTCCAAAGTCTTAATTAATAAAATAGATGTGTAAGATTCAGTAAGAAAAAGTTGTGTCCCCCTTTGGTTCTATACAAGTTTCAATTATAATACTTTGTTTTTATCTTTATTGCTAAGATACTTACAACTTGACTGTTTTCAGCTTTAGGTATTATTTACTGTTCTCCCACATAGAATTTGAACATTTGACTGTCGCACAGTCTGTATCTCTTTCATGCATATATTCTGTTTTGAATCTCCCATCTTCCGTTGTAGTGATGATGTTAGTTTCATATTCATGGTTTATCCTATATGTCTGTAAAAACATTGCTCATTGATGAGCCATAAACCACCTTATAACTTAGATGTTATACAAACACATGGTATTGTATATAATGTAAAACATAATACTCTACTCTGCCATGTAGTATTTTGTTTTTTTCTTGGGAGTTAATACTTGTTTTATTTAGTTACTAAAATTTTTGAATACTTAGAGCTAATTCAACCTTACATTCTATGCATTCTCTGTCTCCTCTAATCTGGTTGACTTTAGATAATCTCCTCTTTCTGAATGTTACTGGCAGTTAAGACAGGGAACCTGCCTGGATCCTGGCTGGCCAGATAAGATCTGGCTGCCTGCCTACCTGCATAAGAAATAAACAAACAACGTAAAAAGGAAAAATGAATTTTATCTGGTTTGATCAAACTGGGAGAAAGCAGCTAGATTGTTTCTCCTTGGTTTTGCAAAAGTGGTTACAATTTATAGAAACAAAAGCCAGGAAATAAACTGGATTTAGAGAACATGTCAGTTTCAGCTTATTTGGCACCCCCTGGGGCCAGCATGATGAAGTTCAGTAGCTAAAACTTTTCAGAACTTTTAATTTTCAAGGGTCTATATTTCTTTTTTTTTGAGGTACTGGGGATTGAACCCAGGGGCATTCTACCTCCGAGCCACACCCCCAGCCCTATTTTATTCTTTTATTTTGAAACTGGGTCTCACTAAGTTGTGGAGGGCCTCACAAGTTGCTGAGGCTGGCCATGAACCTGGATCCTCCTGTCTCAGCCTCCCAAGTACTGGAATTACAAGTGTGTGCCACCATGCCTGGCTAAGGGTCTATGTTTCATGAAGAAGTTTTCTCAGAATTTTGGAATGCTCTAGTCAGGGCTGATTACTCATTAGATCTTTTTTTACAGTTTGTTCTTTTGCTTTCCCTTCACTGTCATGTAGAAAGTCCCTTGGATTCCCACTTTGCTCGCTCCCATGTCTTTGACTTGTTGGTTTACTCCCTTGTTAATGAAGCATATACTTCAGTAGCTTTCTGAGAAAGGGCTATGGGAGGTGGAATTTTTTAAAAATTAAAAACTTTTAATTGACAAGTAAAAATTGTATGTATTTATAGTGTATGACATTTTGATACATATATACATTGTGGAATGGTTGAATCAAGCTATTTAACATGCATTACTTCACACCATTTTTTTTTTGTTGTGAGAACACAACAAAAAATTCTAAATGACAAGATTTCTTTTTTTGTGGTACTGGGATTGAACCCAGGAGCATTCTGCCTTTGAGCTACATCCCCAACCCTATTTTTATTCTTTATTTTGAAACAGGGTCTCACTAAATTGCAGAGGGCCTCACTAAGTAGCTAAGGCTGGCCGTGAACCTGGATCCTGGTCTCAGCCTTTAGAAGCATGCGCCACCACGCCCGGCTCTGGGAATACTTAATCTACTTCCTTTTGCTTTATTGCAGTACTGGGGATTGAATCCAGTGATGTTCTACCATGGAGCTACATCCCCAGCCCTTTTTGTTTTTCATTTTAAGACGTGATCTCACTAAGTTGTCTAGGCTCACCTTGAACTTGCAATCCCTCCAGCTTCGACCTCCCAAATACCTGGGATTACAGGCATGTGCCACTGAGTGGCTAAAATTCACTTTCTTAGCAATTTTCAAAGTATTCACTATAGTCACCATGATGTACACTAGGTTTCTTGAACTTATTCTTCCTGTCTGAAATTTTGTGTTCTTTGACTAACATCTCTAGTTCTCCCACCCATTAGCCTCTGGTAACCACTGTTTTACTTTTTGTTTCTATAAGTTTGACTTTTTCAGAGGAGTTCAGAGTTCAGGGTGGTATGGCTGTAGACAAGTTTGATTTTTTCAAATAGGTAATACCATGTGGTATTTATCTTTCTGTGCCTGGCTTATTTCACTTAACATAATGTCCTCCAGGTTCATTCCTGTCATTCTAAATGACAAGATTTCTTTTTAAAGGCTGTATAGCATTCCATTTTGTATCTATGCCACATTAAAAAAAAATTCCTTCATTGATGGACACTTAGGTCCATTCCAGAGGTAAACTTTGAAGATCTTGTATATCTGTAAATTACTGATTTATCTTATTTGCTTGATAGTATAACTGGGTGTAGAATCCCAGATTGAAATTATTTTTATTCACAATTTTGAAAGTAATACTCTCAAGGTCTTCAGGCTTCTACTGTGCCATCCTGATTATTAGTAGAAAACCTAGTTTCTCCTTCTCTGGACGCTTTCGTGATTGCTCTTTTTCGTGCGCATGGTTCTTTGTGTGGATCTTTTTTAACCACTGTGCTAGGTACTTGGTTCTTTTCGTTCTGGAGACTTGTGGCCTTCAATTCTGGAAAATTAGTTTGAATTAAAAAAAATTTCCTCCTTTTCATTGATTATTTTATGAACCTCTAATTTTCTTTATTCCTCTTCAGTTTTTTATTATGATTTTCTGTTTTAGTTTTAGATTTCCCAATTTTATCTTTATTCACTTTTTAAATTTCTATAATCTCCTTCCTTCCTTCCTTCCTTCCTTCCTTCCTTCCCTCCCTCCCTCCCTCCCTCCCTCCTTCCTTCCCTCCTTCTTTCTCTTTCTTATCTCTTTCTTTATCTCTTCCTTTCTTTTCTTTCTTTCTTTGGATTAAACCCATGGATATTCTGCCTTGAGCCACACTCCCAGCCCTAGCCCTGTTTTTTATTTTGAAACAGGGTCTTAAGTACTGGGATTACAGACATATACCATCACACCTGACTCATGTATTTAATTTTTAAGAGCTCTTCTTAAAACATGTTCTGTATTTTTTTAAATATTTCATCTGTATTTTATGAGTATCTTATTCCTCTGCGACTATTAGTGATTGTGGTTTAGTTTGACTTTGACAAGTTTTTTTGTTCCCTTGCATAATCTCTTAAGTTTTTGTTTGGTTTGTCCTCTTTCACATTGCATGTTTTCTCAAATGTCTGGTGATCTTTGGCTCGTGGCCCACAGCTACTGGGTGGCGGCAGTTACAAGCTGACAGGGATGTCCTTGTATATGTATGTGGCTCCTTGACTCTTGGCTTCTCTTGGAGGCTGATCTGGCTGGGATGCTTCACTGGGAAATTCTTTTTTTTTTTTTTTTGCGGTACTAGGGATTGAACCCAGGGGCATTCTACCTCTGAGCTACTTCCCCAGCCCAATTTTATTTTTATTTTTTGAAAGAGGGTCTCTCCAAGTTGCTGAGAGACTCACTTTTCACTTAAGTTGCTGAGGCTGGCTTCGAACCTGTGATCCTCCCATCTCAGCCTCCAAGTACTGGTATTACAAGCATTAGTCACCACACCTGGCATCACTGAGAAATTCTTGATTTAGTATTGCTAGTGTTTTTTTTTTTTTTTTTTTGGCAGTACTGGGGATTGAACCCAGGGGCATTCTACCTCCGAGCTACACCCCCAGCCCTATTTTTTATTTATTTTGAAGCAGGGTCTCACTAAGTTGAGGAGGGCCTCACTTAAGTAGCTGAGGCTGGCCGCGAACCTGGATCCTCTGATCTCAGCCTCCCAACTACTGGGATTACAAGCATGTGCCACCACGCCTGGCTAGTGTTTTTCATTTCGGTTAGTCAGACTCTGCAGAGAAATAACTTTCAGTCCCTTGCCCAGAGGGTATGCAGCTGGCCAGCCTTTTGGGAGTCTAGCTGGGAAAAAAGGCTGGATGGCTCCTATTTGAAGTATAAACTTCCATGTCATTTCCTTTTCCTCATCATAATTTTGCTGTCAACACCTTCTGGTATCCCTAATTTAGAAATCTTTTATTGTACTCTCTTCAGGGAATAAAGCCCTTCTGTCTTTTGTAACTCCTCTTTGTGTGTTTTGGGGAGAGAGGTTATGTGCATAGTACTAACATTTTACAGATTTTGTTTTCTATTCCCTCCCTTTTTAATGTTGTTTCATGAATATCCACTAAATTATTGCATGCTACGTATTTTATCAGCCAACTCAAGACTTTGAGGAGGCCTAGACACAGGCCTCTTTGCACATAAGTTAGTAAAATATCTAGCATATCAAAAGCTTTAAGAAACAGTCTGTGATTATGCATTTGTTCTTTTGGACTCTGAGCACAAGTAAAGAATGTGTTCCAGGGTAGTCACACCAGATAGTAGCACGTAAACCTGTTGAGGCAGATTGGTAAAGAGAACACTAACTACATAGACAAAACACGGAGGGACCCAAATAGCCCAGAACAGAGAGGAATCTCCTTAAACTGAATAACCCTATTAATAATAGGGGATGATAAGACTGTGGGTATTGTAACAGTCCCATCTGCCACCGTCTGCTGGTGGCTGGGAGTGATGTGAGAGAGTGTGATGGCCTGTGAGAGACGCTCTGTCTGTGTTGACGCGGCTCAGCATTGCTCGCGCACTTCTCCAGCCCGTATTAAAATGCAGAGCCCGGCAAGATATGCTTTTTTGGGTTTGTCATTTTATCCATGCCTCAGCCTCTCCATTTCTTCTCTGACAGGTAGGAAAATCCTGCTCACCCCCTACTTTTTTCAGTAGTGCTGTTTGAAAAAGTTCGCAGTATGATTATTTGGCACTTGAAACTTTTAAGAAAAAGAATAAAACTTTTTCTTTTTTGGGAAAATTACATCATTGGGCAATATAATGAACATTTAATGGAAATTATGTTGTTTTTTAAAGTTTTATTGAGGATATATGGTTCATATAACATATAATCCAGTCAATACAGTATTTCCAGAGATGTGCATCCATCACCATAATTACTTTTAGAATGTTTTCATCACCCAGAAAGAAACCCCCTACCCGCTAGCAGTTACTCACCATTCCCCTCCAATCTGCCAAGACCTAGGCACCTGTCTCTCTAGAGTTGTCATTCTGCATATTTCATATAAATGTAATCATATAACATGTGATCTTTTGTGAATGGCTTATTTTATTTTAGCATAATGTTTTCAAGGTTTATCCGTATTGTAAAGTATCAGCACTCCATCTTTTTCTGTTGCTGAATAATATTCCATTGTATGAATAGACCACATTTTCTTTATCTGTTCATGAGCTGATGGTCACTTAAGTGTTTTCTCCTTTTTTTTTGTGGTACTGGGGATTGAACCCAGAGGCATTCTACTGAGCTACACTCCCAGCCCTTATTATTAATTTTATTTTATTTTATTTTTTGTGGTACTGGGGATTGAACTCAAGGGATGTTCTACCTGTGAGCTATGTCCCCAGCTCTGTTTTTTTTTTCTTTTTTTATGGTACTGGGGATGGAACCCACAGGCATTCTACCTCTGGGCTACACCCCCAGCCCTGTTTTATTTTTTATTTGGAAACGGCCTCACTAAGTTGCTGAGGCTGTCCTTGAACCTGTAATCCTCCTGTCTTAGCCTCCCAAGTGCTGGGATTATAGGCGTGCACCACCACGCTCGGCTTATTTTTCATTTTGAAACAGGGTCTAAGTTATTGCACGCTGGCCTCAAACCTGTGATCCTTGTCTCAGCCTCCCATTTTTCTGAAACAGTCTCGCTAAGTTATCATGCATACACTGGCCTTGAACCTATGATCCTCCTGTCTCAGCCTCCTAAGTACTGGATTGTAGGCGTGTGCCACTGTACAGGGCCTCTTCTACCTTTTAGTTTTGTGAATAATGCTGCTTTGAATAAGTGTTTGTGTGGACATATGATCTTTATTTCTTTTGGGTGTATACCTAGGAATTGCTAGGTCTTATGGTAATTGTATATCTAACTTTTTTTTTTTTGCGGTACCGGGGGTTGAACGCAGGGGCGTTCTACCTCCGTGCTATGCCCCCGGCCCTATTTTTTTTATACTTTATTTTGAAACCGGGTCTCACGAAGTTGCAGAGGGCCTCGCTAAGTAGAGAGAGAGAGAGAGAGAGAGAGAGAGAGAGAGAGAGAGAGACAGGGAGGTAGAGAGAGAGAGAGAGAGCGCACATGCGCACGAGCTGAGGCTGGCCGCGAACCCGGATCCTCCGGTCTCCACCTCCCAAAGTACTGGGATTACAAGCGTGCGCCACCACACCCGGCCCGTATATCTAACTTTTTGAGGAACTGCCAGACTTTTTTTCCAGAGCACTGGTACCATTTTACTTTTCTATCAGCAATGTGTGACAGTTCAGATTTCTTCATATTCTTGTCAACCTTGTTGTCCTTTCTCTTTGTAGTTATAATGATGCTGAATCATACATCCTGGGCATGAAGTAGTATCCATACTGTTTTTTGGTGTTTTTTTTTGGTGATACTAGTGATTGAACCCAGGGGCATTCAATCCTCTGAGAACACCTCTGAGCTATACCCCCTGCCTTTTTATTTTTTATTTTTATTTTCATTTTTTTTTTGCAGCACAGGGGATTGAACCCAGGGGCATTCTACCTCTGAGCTACTCCCCCAGCCCTATTTTTATTCTTTATTTTGAAACAGGGTCTCACTAAGTTGCGGAGGACCTCACTAAGTAGCTGAGGCTGGCCTTGAACCTGCAATCCTTCTGTCTCAGCCTCCCAAGTACTGGGATTACCGTGCGCCACCACGACCAGCTAATTTTTTAATTTTAATATTTACTTATTTGTGGTATTGGGGATTGACCCCAGGGGCATTCTGCCTTTGAGCTATACCCCCAGCCCTATTTGATTTTTTTATTTTGAAAGAGGGTCTCACTAAGTTGTTGAGGATGGGCCTCGCTAATTTGCTGAGGCTGGCCTCGAACCTGTGATCCTCCTGTGTCAGCGTCTGAAGTCCTGGGATTATAGGCGTGCACCACCATGGCTGGTATCACTGTCTCTCTTTTTCAGAACCCATCTCTTGCGTCATTTCTATTTTTCTCTCACTGGCCAGAACTTAGATACACAGCTGCTCCTCGATAATGGAACATGTAGTTTTGTTTTGGGCAACCAAATGCCTGGTTAAAATTTAAGGCTTGTATTACTATGGAAGGAGAGAAAGATTTTGGAGACAAGTAGCAGTCTTTGCCACAATAAGGTATTGAAAGTGATCTTGGCTGGTTGAAGCCTTTTGGAACCTCTAAGACAAACTGACAGAATTGAAGAATTTATTCTAGTTGACTGTGATAAATGTGTAAGTTATTTTAATGCAAAAACTTGATAAATTAGTCTTTATTTTGTGAGCATTTATTGGTTGGGTGCATCTGTTTTAAGTGTCATACAGGTGGTACCGTATCTCTGGTTGCTCTTATGTGTAGCTGTGGATATGAGGAATTTTACTATTGTCTCTTGACCTCCTTTGATCTAGTCCTGCAGTGTATCAGTCAAGGTTCCCTTAGGGGAATAGAACCACTATGAATATCATAGAATTAGGTATTTGTTATAGGAATTGGACCTACACACAATTGCAGGAAAAGCTAGGGAAGTAAAGATCTGAAAAGGTTAAAGGATCAGAGAAAGGTTATTCACTAGCCCTGATGTGGGTAAGGGAGTCAGAACTTATAGGGAAATCTGGAAGCTAGGCATGAAGGGGGCTGTGGAGGGCTGTTGGCTCTTTGTGGCTACTCTTTGTGAGTTTGCAGTCAAAGTCAAGTGATGGGCATAGGGTTGCTGTTGGTCCCCAGGGCTGGTAGTAAAGGAGGAGAACTGGTTTGGATCAAAGAAATGCAAGGACCCGCTGAAACTTGCGAGCTCCCGCATGTGTCTCAGCATCTCTACAAATACTCTTCAGAGCATAGTGGTTTCTGCCTCATCTCTGCCACCTCTACTATTTTTTTTTATATTGGAGATTGAACCCAGGGGCTACCTCTGATTCTACCTCTGAGCTACACTCCCAGCCGTATTTTAATTTTGGTTTTGAAACAGGGTCTCCCTAAGTTTGGAGGCTGGCTGCAAACCTGTGATCCTCCTGTCTCATCCTCCCAAACACTGGTAATTACAGGAGTGTGCCACCATGCCCAGCTTGCCACCTCTACTTCTACATCTTCCTCGTGAACCCAGAACCATGTGGATGGAGAAGGGCATTCTGGGAAACATCCCCATGTAACAAAGTAGAGAAGAGAGTAATTCCCCATGGAGGAGACAGCTCAGCACTTTCCTGGGTCATATGCTACTGTGCCAGACTTCTCCACTCCTTGGCCAAGTCATGTGGGGGGAATCTTGAGTAGAGTGTATTTGATGCCTCTGCCTGCTGGTGATATTGGCATGTGTGATTGATCATATTACAGTACGTTTTTAGGAGTATGTGCTTTGCCATTTGATCTTTATTTCTCCTAGTTCTTATGCAGAAGTTTGAAGCCCACATAAATTTCTTGCCAGGAAATGGCTTGCTTTTAGAATATCAAAAAGAACACATATAGGATTTTGATAATGTGAAACTTGAGATATTTTCTCATGAATAAAGATATAATAATGGAATAAGTCCTGCTCTGGTTTATTTTTGTTTTGCCTCAAAACTTAGTGGCCTAATACATTTTACTATGCTTATGATTTCTGTGGGTCAGGAATTCACACATTGCATGGAAAAAAAAGTGCCCCATGATACCTGGGGCTTCAGCCAACAAGACTCAGAAATTGAGGTGACTTGACAGACCTTTCCATGTGCGTGGGTTGGTGCTGGTGGTTGGCTGGCTCCTCACCTGGGAATGAAAGTGAATCTGGCTTGAGCTTTCTGTCAGCACGGTGGCCTCAGAACAGTTAAACTTTAAACATGATTGGTGTGTCCGGTTTCCAGTGTGAGTGTTGTTAAAAATGGAATCATTTATTCTAAACTAGCCTTGAAAGTCAAGCAGTGTCTCCTTTGCTGTATTCTCTTGGTTACAGTAGAATCTCAAGGCCATCTATATTCAAGGAGGGGGGCGTGGCCCCACCTTGTGTGTGTGTGTGTGTGTGTGTGTGTGTTTGTGTGTGTGTATGTTTTTTACCGGGGATTGAACCCAGAGCTACACTCCCAGCCCTATTTTAGTTTTATTTTGAAACGGTCTCACTAGGTTGATGAGAGTCTCACTACTTGCTGAGGCTGTCCTTGAACCTGTGATCCTCCTGTCTCAGCTTCCCACGTGCTGGGATTGCAGGCATGCACCACCATGCCTGGCTGACCCCATCTTTTTTTTTTTTTTTTTTTTTTTTTTTTT
>PVJS01009540.1:0-21244 GCA_004027185.1 Glis glis
AATACAATTCTTTTTCTTTTTTTGCGGTACTGGGAATTGGACTCATGGGCATTCTACCTCTGAGCTGCACCCCAAGCCCTTTTGTTTTTTATTTTGAAACAGGATCTTACTAAGTTGCAGAGGGCCTAAGTAGCTGTGACTGGCCACAAACCTATGATCCTCCTGTCTCAGCCTCCCAAGTACTGGGATTACAAGCGTGTGCCACCACACCCAGCCCTTCAATAGTATTTTAAGCCTTTTCCCTTTCAGTTTTGCATGCCCATGTTGTAAGCTAGAAAAAGGCACAAAGGACAAAAGAATGATGATATAATATTGATTAACCTGATCCAGATTAGGAATAGCAAGAGTAATTGCTTTACTGAGAGAAGTAAAAGCCACGTGGTTGAAACGTTTTATTGTCTTATCTATGATATTAGCAAGACTGCTTTAGTTTGATAGATTTACAGAGTTGTCTTTCTACTTCTCTTAACACCATTGGTTTTGATCGATCCTGCACTTGAACACATGCCTTGAGTAGTTAGTAAGTACTTTTTTATAAGGCCCTAAAAGCCACACTTGAACAATTAGATGGTTAATTATGTAAAACACTGCAATATATTCATTTAATAAAAATAGGTAATCCTATTAAAAACATAAGAACTACAACGAAGTAAGCAATAAATTTGGGCAAAGAAACCAAAACACCTAGGTACAATTGAACCCAATTCAAATTAATCTTTAAATGTCATAATCTCCGTTTCCACTCCCCACTTAAGGTTTGCTTGGAACTATCCCTCATTCACTCTTCTATCAGCACAGCTGGTTTGGTGTCAAAACACAACTCTTTGCCTCTGTGGCCTCCCCACAGAGTTAACTTCCTGTCTGTATGCTCAGAAAAGTGTCACTGTTGCTTTTTCTGGTAGTTGTATTTTTGTGCGTTTTGTCTCATTGATCTAATTGTTGTTACAAATGAGTTTCTGGGGCTCAGTACATTGGAAAAGGCCTTGTGGTTGAAACGCAAAGAGTTAGTTATTCAAATACGCCAAGCACGCCAGGCTCTGTGCAGGCTACCCTGCTCTCTCTGCTTAGAGAACTCTTTTTCCAAAAAGTTGCAAAACTCAACTCTTGTCCTCACTCTACTTAGACCTCTAGACAACTGTCAGGAGATTCTCAGAGAAATCTTCCCAGATAAAACTACCTAATATCACTTTGTATTTCCTTACATTGTACTATTTGTCATCATAGAAATTGATTATGCCTTAGAGAACATTAATCATGCATTGTCTGTCTACCCTACCATAATGGGGTCTTGGTCTCTTCTCTGCAAGGCCATATGCTCTTTGCCAAGCAGAATGTGCCCGACACAGAGAAGATGCTCAGTAAGGCTTTGCATAATGAACAAATGCTTCTGCCAACATCTTCTCTTCCATATGCATGCTGAGATAATGTCGCATCATCTTTCTACTTTTGTGAATTCTAGGTAAAAGAAAGTGATGCCTGTTCTTTCATTCTTAGCGCCATACCTGGTGGACTGTTGGGGTGTGCTGGTGTTCAGCTTTAGCCATGGAATCCTTCCAAAATCTGTTTAGGACTTTCTCTTCGGAAGGCTGAAAGTCTATTCCAGATTACCTGGAGTAGACTTCAAAGACTACAAATTCAGTACGCCTGAATTTGTATATGATCACAATACATCGATACCATTATCTCTAATCAGTATAACAACTTCAGTAATAAGAATGGGCATGCCATTCAAATTTATTGTTACTATCTAAATATTCATGATCAACTGAAGAGTGACATTCTAGAAATAACTGAGAGTAAAACTCTTCTTTCATGCTTTATATTTTAAAATCCAATCAGCTGAATGAAATACAAATATGTGTATGTATTAATGCAGTAGGAAAATGCTTTCATACTGATTGTGAAAGCTATTAACTTTATATAGAAAAACAACTATTAAAAGCTTTGAAGTGCTTGCCTAAATAGAGTAATATATTCATAGTTAATTTGAAAATATGAGGTAGATAATGCAGAAGTATCTAACTTCAAGGGAATCATGGTTCTAATAAAAGGCAAAAATATTTATTTAAAACTTTAAATAATTTTAATTGATTGAAAATAGAGACAAATTGCAACCATAATTCTATTAATTTGATGAACTACCTTTGAATATTATGTAAAATACCTAGTTATATTTTTAGTCATTTAATTCTACCTAGCCTCTAAAGATGGTCATATCTATGAGAATGAATTAAGAGCCAAAATATCATGAGGAGGAAAATTTTCATAATCATATGCAAAAAATTCATGTAAATTACTTTGATCTATAGCAATTAAACAATATAAGCAGTATGAGGAAGAGACAAATTTGAAGAAAATAACCAAACACCATTATTTTTCTCTAATCAAATTTCAAAGTAATAAACATTGTGGAAGTGTTTTAATATTTGTCTAAGAGTTCTGATTCTAGGAAAGGAAAAATTAACAGAATAGGCTATCACCAACACTATACAGTTACCCAACCTCTTTGAAACTTCAAAAGTTTGACAGCTCAATGGGGCGATGCCGATGTCCTCTATGCCTCTGTTCATTTGCTGCTGAGTGGTTTTTGGATCTCACATAGCCAACAACAGAGTGGATTTCATTGAAAAAAAATATTTATGCAATGGAAAATAAGCTTTCAACCACTGTCATCAAATTGACATTGACTATAACACAAATGTGGTATAAGCTTTAAATAATTAAGAAGTCACAAGCACGCACTGCTTTGCTAACACCTATTAGCTGTGTATTCAGAAACCAATTATAGCACAGAATGACACAGAAAAAAATCTATTGCCTTAGCAGTAATATATTGGGAGCATTTATGTTTCTTTTTCAGCCAAAGACAAACTATATGACATATACTGCCTTATGGGTTTATGTAGATATTCAAACAGGGTGAAATTATAGTCACAGGTCAAGAAGACATCTTGAGTACAATAAGAGTTAAGAATCCAGTTACAGATAACCATAACTGCCCAGCAGGAACTAGTCCATCAATAGTTTATGACAGAAATCTCTGTTTTACGGACACTGCTGAAAAAGTAAGCAAACAGAAATATCTTGAAACTTCATGAATTTCTTACATCCTATCAGCTGCAACGATCTTCCTTTTATTCTACTCAAGTAAAGTGCAAAAATTAATATTCATTAAATGGAAGTGGAGATACAGATAATGAAGCAAAGACAATTTTATTATCTCAAAAACCAATTAAATTGCATTCATTTCTGCCTTTCTGGATCTATAGTTTAAGGGTGTTCTCCAGTGATTATGTGAAATAACAAGTGGATGCAAAAACTACTAGAAATTAGAAATAAACTATATGAGTGAGGGCAACAGCTTTAAGCATGAAATCTGAAAATATTCAGAAAACATTTTCTTCAAGTTCGGTGTGAAGTTTTAGTTTATGAGATTGCTTCAAATAAATTATACTACATAATACAAAACAAGTTCAGGGGTTAAACTGGGTGTGGTGGTGCACACCTGTAATCCCAGTACTTGGGAGACTGAGACTGGAGGATCAGAGGTTTGAGGTCAGCCTCAGCAACTTAGTGGGGCCCTCAGCAACCTAGCGAGACCCTTTTTCAAAACAAAAACAAATAGGGCTGAGGGTGTAGCTTGGAGGTAGAATGCCCCTGGGTTCAATACTCAGTACCCACCCCCCCAAAGAAAAAAGTTCAGGGATTAAGTCAGGAGATAGTAAGTCATAGTATGTTGATGGCTGCATTACCACCAGTTGGACATTCTGACAGTAGAAAGAATGAAGAATGGTCTCGGTCATCATTACATTTGAAACTAAGTATGCATTCAGTTCAGCAAATGTTCAGCAGAGTGAGAGAAGCAATCTTGTACATTATGGTACTGGAAAATTATTGTTCCTGTACTCAGTGCCAAGTTTGTAAAATATGACCATTTGATTTTAACAACACACTTATAATGTAATGTTAAACTTTATTAAAGTGTTAAATTCTTATATCGTGAGGTTCCTTCTTTAAAAGTAATATTTGCCTTTGGCTAACTATTGATTGCTGGCACTGGTCCATTGAGCCCTACAATATGTCCAGAGCTCCTGTTGTATGTCAGGCTTTCTAGACACAGCGGACAAAACCAAGACCTTCCTGTGTTTACAGTCCAGTGGGAGATAGGAAGGAAACACAGGCATACTGTCTTTGCAAAATGCTATGAAGACAAATGAAGCAGGCTGGGTAATGGCAGAAGGAAGGTCATTATAGACAGGGTGCTGGACAAGACCACAGAAATAACAAGGAAAGAGCATCCTTGAAAGAGGGAACAGACAGTGCAAAAGGCTGAAGGCAAGGACATGACTGATATGTTGAAGAAAAGCAAGGAGCACAGTAGTGCCGGAAGCAAGGCCAAAGGAGACAAAGTGGGAGGAAAAATGGTAGAGATTTTGGAACTTTTACAAAGCGTGGCAAGAAAACTTTGCAAGGATTTAGCAATAAAGTAGAATGACTTGCTTTGTATTCTTAAGTAATGTCACCCTGTCATGTGGAGAATACATGTGCCGAAGTAGGGTAAGGAGACTACTGAGGTTGTCCCATGAAAAGATCATGGTGCCCGCATCTACAGAGGTGGAAGAGAAATGGGTAGGATGTGTCAAATTTGAGCTATATTTTGAACATAACTTAGCCATTGAACATAAGCCTAATTCGTGGTATATGGTAAACAGCAACTTCATCTATCTCCTACTTCCTGTTTAAAAATGGATGAAAAGTTGGCATTCCAAAGATTTCCACATGATCTGCCTCCAGTTCACCTTGATGACCTCTGCTGTGTTATAGTCTTAGCGCACAGGCATGCAAGGAAAGATAGGTGACTGCAGGTCAGAGGAGGTGGAGTGGAAAGTCCTGTCTGATCCCCTAGACCTTCCTCCTTTGCAGTGAGTTTTGGAGATTTAGAGACTGATCAAGGACAAAGATATGACCATAGCATGGTAGTAGCTCACAACTAGCTGTATTTATAGCACTTCAATAGGTTTTCCCAAGGAGACCTTCCAGAGACAAAGCAGGGGAGGAGACACCACCCACAAAGAGACAAGGGCAAGGAAACTCCCAGGGAAAAGGAGCACTGGTGTCATCCACAGCAAGATGTGTTTGCAAGTACACAGCTCCTGGGTTCTTTGGCCAATCCAGGCATGAGATTCAGCCATGAGTCCCAATCCTTGGGCCATTTCCTTAATGTTGGTAGATTATTCCTAGGACATGGCTATCTGAGCTTCTTTTAAATCCGGGACATTTATGACCACTCAAATTGCTTCAGAATTATCCGTCATTGCCAGTAATGAGAATTTATATTTTTCAGGAGCCCATGCCATACCCCCACCCCAAGATACAACTGGATGGACTCCGGACTCATTTTGGCTTCCTGCAGACTTGCCAAGTTATCACACTACACACCATCTGTTGCCTGATAAGCCCACTCCAATATTCCCAACTGATGGAGGAGAACTTTGGCCTCAGCTAACATTTTCCATTGTCAGTCTGCCCAGGCTATTACGAGGCCCAAAGTAGGATGAACAGCCTTCCAAGACATAAAAACACACATCAGGAAGGTATATATGGACCAGGATCTGAAGCTTCCCCTGCACTAACTTTGCAGGATCCTTTGGTAGGAACACCACTTTTGCATCCAGTACTATGGCAGTCCACTGTTGAAATGCAACCCCTATTAGGTGGAGCTCGCTCCCCACCAGATGCGCCCTAGTGAAACATGCTGCCCTTTCCCTTTTGTTTCCTAGACTAGCTCCTTAAAGAGAGGCTGGGTCTCAGGGTGAGAGAGAAAGGCTGTGCTTCTTCTCCCCACTGGTAACCTTCCCCTCCTTCTTGGCTCTCTTCTTTGGCATTTTCTGTCTTCATTACTTTATGAGTATTACTGGCAAGCAGAGGGTAAATTATCTCAGTCACTAGCTGGGTGACACTGTGCTGCCTTATCATCTAGAGAGTGCCAGTCCTTCTCCCCAGGTCTCCCATCCCTGTGTCATCTCCCTCAGGACTTTGGACTCCTACCTCCTCTCCGGGGGAACTCCTGGTGAGAAGCATCCACAGAGGAGGCCTAACACATGACTTGTGGTTTGGAACATCTGTTTAACTAGACAGCTGCTTCTTTGGAGTCCTGGAAGAGACAGGGATATAAATTGCCTTGTTTTTATTCACTTTGAGTAATGCTTTGGCTGGCTCAGCCTAAGAGTTGGGGGTCTTGATAGCCTTCCAAGGAGAAGTTTAATGACTGCATCACCACAACAGAGCTGTGTATTGTAGAGGCATGTCAGCCACTGGCAAGGCGACTCCTCCAACTGGCATAGGAGACTGACTGGCCTCACTCTGCCTTAGTGGCTCATTTACCTGTTGCAGCAGTTCCCAGGAATAAAGACTCTTGTCTCAGAGTACCTCAAAGTACTTGCCGGGGCTGCAAGGAGCTCCTGCCACCACAGCCTACCGTGGGGTCATGAGTGGCCCACCACTGGTACAGAGGTGTGCACACCTTTTCTTTTCCTGCCCAGGACTGGAGGTCCTACAATATCTAGCACTTTCCTAGTGAAGGACCCAAGCAGGTACACTAGCCACTTTCACTGGGCAGTTCAGTGCCTCTGACCCCAAAAGTCAGTTCAAATACTGTATTACTCTGTGGCTAGGCTAATGAGGCATGGGGGAGACCAGGAAAGATAGAGAATATGATACAGCAGAGAAATACCACGCTAAGCTAAAATGTGGGGCATTGAGTCCCAACCACCCAAGGCTATCCAGGGTCAATTTGACAAATGATTGTTTTATTGACTGGGCAGATGCCCAAATGAATTTCTGCGATCAGATCATCACCCCAAGTCATCCTGTCCTCATTGCCACTTGTAGTGAGTTCAAGGATTTCAGAGCTGATCAAGGAAAAATACGCTCATAAGGGGATCACAAGCATTTGAGTGGCACTTTGACAGGTTTGTCTGATGTGTGTATAAGGGGCTGTCTATCACAGCATGCGATTTTCCAGAGACAATGGCACAAAGCCATGGCCCAGATGGAGAAGGCAAAGCCAAGAGAAGGAAATGGTGTGAGGTGCCCAAGTGTCTACATGATGCTGCAAAGCAGCATGACATAGTGTCTCTGGGACAAAGATTCCCAGAGGGCAGCATCTCTGAGTCTTTTATAACCCCAGAGTTTGTCTTATCTATGGGTAGGAGAGGTTGGGTATAATGTGGTAAGAGGATGCTAGAACAGATAGGCTCTAACTCACTAAGAATATGTTTATTTGGACTACATTTTTGGTCAATTGAATATGTAAAAATTGATTTTGAGCCAGGCATGGTGGTGTGTGCCTGTAATCCCAGTATTTGGAAGAATGAGACAGGAGGATTGTAGGTTCGAGTCCAGTCTCAGCAATTTAGAGAAACTCTCAGCAACCTGGCGAGACCATTTCCAAACAAAAATTTAAAAAGGGCTCGGGTTGTAGCTCAGAGGTAGAATGCCCCCAAGTTCTATTCCCAGTTAAAAAAAATTAGGTTTGGAGCTAATGGAACCATTAATGGTGTTGTGAAGAAATAACACAGAGCCAATAGACAGAAGACATCTTTGAATTATTTATATAACATTCTCATCAGAAGCAAACCCATGCTTGGTCTGATGGAAGAAGGCAGCAACCTTTTTTTGACTCCAGGCACAGGGAAATAATGACTGATACTAGAGAATGGATAAAAGAATAGTCTGTCTCTCTCTAGGGGAGAAATAGGAGACTTTTCCAAAAACAGGACACATTGGTATCCTTAGAGGAAGATGCTTGGAGAAAGCATTGCTGCTTGGAGAAGTATCTAAGAGAAATCCTCTACCTCTAAAGGAAGGGCAGGCCAGGTGCAGTGGCACATGCTAGTAAACACAATATGTGACAGGCTGAGACAGGAGGATTTCAGGTTTGAAGTCAGCCTCAGCAACTGAGCAAGGCCCTCAGCAATTTACTGAGCCCTTGTTTCAAAATTAAAAATATAGGGCTGGGCATGTAGCATAGAGGTAGAATGCCAGTGGGTTCAATACTCAAGATAGATAAATTGATAGATGATAGATAGATAGATGATAGATAAATAGATGATAGATAGACAGATGATAGATAGATAGATAGATAGATAGATGGCAGGACACCATACCTGCTTAGGATCCTATACTCATGCTAAGCAGAGGTCTGCTATCACTCAGGGAAGGATGGTAAACTCTCTCTTCCAAAATTGACAACAGGTATAAACAGAAACTTTCTTCCATGAGCACCAAGAAAGTCCTAAATGTGAGACCTGCACACATTAAGAATGAGATTAAGACTGAGACTGGATTGCATGACAAAAGAATGCCCTTCCCCTACCATGAACCTAGTATTGAGTAAAAGAAGAGCAAGCTCCTTCAGAGAGAGGGAAGGGGATGGGAAGAGTTAAGAGGGATGCTTAACTGAAGAGTGGGGGGAGGGTGGAGGAAAATATCTATAAAATTGCTCCAGTATCACAGTTCCTACTTTATTCACAAGAGAATGGCAGATCATTTTGAGACCTGTGATGTCCTAGAAGTAATGCTAGCAGCAACAAAACACAAAGATAGCTCAACTCTTGATTAGAGTACGTCAATCCTCCACCCCAAAGAAACTTTACTATTCCCAGTCATGCATACAGTTTATTTCAGTCTCTACCACATCCTTCCATGTTTAGTCAAAAATATGAGACACACAATAGAGTAAGGGAAAAAGAACTCACTGTCAAGAGCTAAAGCAGTCAATATAACTAGACTCAGGCAAGAATCAAATGCTGGAATTATCAGTGAGGAAATTTAAAATAACTGATTAACATGTCAATAGTCGTAACAGAAATGCTGAAAAATATAGATAAGCATATGGGAAATTTCATCAGAGAAATTGGAAAGAGTCAAATATAAATGTTGTCAAAACACATGCATATAATATTAGAGATGAAGAATTCTTTGAATGGACTCATCAGTAGATTTACCAGAAGAAATTAAAAAAACTAATGACCTAGAAAACAAGTCACTATATATATTTTTTAAATATTTAAATTGAAATATCAAGAGAAAAACATTTACAAAACAATAAAGAACACCTGATGGCTCTTGGAAGATATTTAATTACTAATACACATGTGATTGAAATCCAAGGAGGAAAAAAAATGGGGCAGAAGAAATACTTGCAGAGACAATGACCAAAAGTTTTCCCCAAATAGTGAAAGATATCAAAACACAGATCCAAGAAGCTCAGAGGAACCCAAGCAGGATAAATTTCAAACAAACAGCAAAGCTGTTAAAAACCAAATGTAAGTATAAAATCTTCAAAACAGAAATAGGGAAAAATTACATACAGAGGAACAAAGAAAAGTACAATAGCAGAAAAGTATGCAATTCAGAAAACAATGGAGTGACATTTTAACAGTAATAAGAAGGCAGTCCAAAGCTCTACACCCAACAAAAATATACCTCAAAAATGACGATTAAGTGCAAAACCTTTTCAGACAAGCAAAATATTAGAGAATTCTTTACCAGAATGTCTGAGCTACACAAAATGTTAAAGAAAAATTTTCGGGAAGGGGAGTATAATACCAGACAGAAATAAAGGTCTAAGCATTGTCTTAAAAATGTTTGACATTGGAACATAGAGAAGAGAAAAATGAGGCCTAAAACATAATTGAAGAGGCAGACTGTGAGGAAGAAGGAACAAACATGCAAACAACAACAACAAAACACTGAGAGTGTCTTGTTTCAGAAGCCAAATGAAGACAGAAGATCAGAATAGTAGGATTCATTCACTGTCTGAAAGGTTGCTAGAAGGAGGAAGAATGGAGTCTTGACCATTAAATTTGGCAGATAGAAAAGAGGTGGCTGATTATATGAACAAGTTAAGTTTAATTTGAAGTCTCCCAATATTATTGTGTTTGGGTCTGCTTGGGACCTGATGTCCTGAGGACTTTGTTTTATGAATGTGGGTGTGCCCACATTTGGAGCATAAATGTTTACTATTATTATATCTTCTTGTTGGATTGTTCCTTTTATTAGTAAGAGGTGACCCTCTTTGTCTCTTCTGATGTGTTTTAGCTTAAAGTCTATTTTGTCAGATATAAGCGTTGCTACCCCTGCTTGTTTTCGATCTCTGTTTGCATGTTATATCTTTTTCCATCCTTTTACCTTTAGCATGTGAGTATCTTTGGCTAGAAGGTGAGTTTCTTGTAAGCAGCATACAGTTGGGTTATGCTTTATAATCCACATTGCCAGTCTATGCCTTTTAATTGGGGTGTTGAGTCCTTTGACATTCAATGTTATTATTGAGATATGATTTTTGTTTCCTATCATTTTGAATTCTATTTTCTGTTTGCTGTAGTGACAAATCTCCTTGTTTAGTTGCCTACCTGGTAGAGTTCACCTCGCCTGTGGTTCTGAAAATTGCTTGGTTTTCCTTCTTTGTGATTTATTTCTTTTAGGATTTTCTCCAGTGTTGGCTTGGTCCTCATGTATTCTTTAAATGTTTGTTTATCATGGAACATTTTTATTTCTCCATCAATTTTAAATGATAGCTTTGCTGGATATATCAGTCTTGGTTGGAAGTTGTTTTCTTCCAGGGTCCGGAGTACTTCATACCAATCCCTCCTTGCATTCCTGACTTGGGTTGAGAAGTCTGAGGTGATTTTTATTGTTTTGCCCCTGTATGCCACCCGTTCTTTTGTTCTTGCTGCTTTTAGGATTCTTTCTTTGGTCTCTACTTTAATTAGACATTTTAATTATTATGTGGCTGGGGAGGTCCTTCTTTGGTCCCATATTAATGGTGTCCTATATGTCTCCTATATGTGAATGTCCAAATCCTTTTCTATGTTCAGAAAATTCTCTGAAATTATTTCTTTGAAGAGGTTTCTTATACCCTTGGTCTGTGCTTCTAAACTTCTTCGATGCCTTTTATCCTTAGATTAGGACATCTTGTACTGTTCTGTATTTCTTGGATGGCCAGGGTGTGTTGTAATATCTTCTGTATCTTGTTGACTGTTTTTTCAGTTTTGAATGAACTGTCTTCCAGGAGTGATACCCTGTTTTCCATGTGATCAAGCCTATTAGAGTTGGTTTCTATTGCAGTCTTTAAATTGTTTATTGACGCCTTCATTTCGTTCAGTGTTTCTTTCTGATTCTTTCTTAGAGCCTCCATTTCCTCCTTCATCTCCTCTATGCTTTCTTTGAGGCCTTTCATCATTCTGAAGATCAAAATTCTGAATTCTCCATCTTGCATTTCCTGTAGGTCAGTATCAGTAATCTCACTTGTTGATGCATTGTGTTGTTTCCTCACTGTTCCTCATTCTCGTATTTTTGGTGTTTTCAATTTTGTGTTTCTGTTGCCTCCGCATCATCTTCCTTTCTATGTATAAGACCTATTATGGTCCCTGTAGTACCAATTGGGTCAGTACGCTGCAGGCTGTGGTTCCCTCCCTTCTGGTTGACCAGGGTGATGTGTGTGTGTGTGTGGGAGGCATGCAGGTTCTGGAGCTCGGGTTTTGGCATGTGAGACACGGGTGTTGGAGGCGGGGTAAAGTTTAATTTGAATATGTGGTAGAAAGAGCAGATTCAAATATGAACAGAGAAAATGCAGGTAGGGAAATGAAGATCACAAGTGTAAGTGTACTTTAACTCTTGTTTCTAAAATCAAGCAAAACAAAAGCAAATCCAGGGCCAGCACATAGGTATATAATTTATCATAAAGAAGGGCTGCCAACGTACATCCAATGCTACATAGATAGCAATTAGCAAAACCAATAGTAGGGTGTGTGTGTGTGTGTGTGTGTGTGTGTGTGTGTGTGTGTGTGTTACTGGAGATGGAACCCAGGGGCATTCTACCTCCGAGCTACACCCCCAGCCCTATTTTATTTTGAAAGAGGGTCTGGATAGGTTGATGAAAGTCTCACTACTTGCTGAGGCTGTCCTCAAACCTGCGATCCTCCTCTCTCAGCCTCCCAAGTACTGAGATTACAGGTGTGTGCCACCACACCCAGCAAATAATAACTGTAATTAATTACAAGTCAAAGGAGACAAATAATTATGTTTATAAGTGCCACAAAAGGAAATAATATAGAGTATTATATAAGATCAGGATTCTGAAACTCAGTAACCACTTTCAAATATAATGCTTGAAAAAATGGGGGATTTAACTCTCTAGAATATCCTAGTTAGTCTAACTGGGATTATATTCATACCTAATTTATAGAGCTTTGAAGATTTAATGGGATTATACATGTGAAATGCTTAGTGTAAGATTCATAGTAATTACTGAATAATCATTTTAATTATTATTTAATAAGAATGAATTCCCACTCTTGATTTTTAAAAAAGATTTTTCTTTTTGCATAGCAAAAAAAAAACGTTCAACTAGATAAATCAGGAAAACTTTAAAATGAAGTAATGTTCAGTACAGTTATTTGACACTGTCTTGTAAGTACATGCTTAGTAAGAAAGAAAACTAATTTCTATTGGAAAAGGAAAGAATAGCAACACTTTCTCTGTAGATGATATGATTGTCTCTCTTGAAATCTAGAGAGAATGCTGCACTACTTAAATGAGGACACTTTAATATATCCAGAAGAAAAACACATGGTGGCAACTAGCAGTCTCACTACTTATCAGCTACTCTCTGACAGAATATATGAGAGAAACCTCATTAATAATGAAAAGTTTTAAAGATTAAATATTCAAGAATACATAGCCATTTTTACCTGCATGTTATCTAAAGATACAAAATTGTCTTTAATCAAATTGTCATTACTTTGGTATTTGTGACTCTATTACTTTTAATAATGTTATACTGCTTATTGTTTTTCAATTCATTTTCACTAAATAATATATGTTATCCATTTACATATCATTTTATATTTTTCTATGACGATACCTTATTTACTCCATGATTTCTCCTTATTTGAATTAGTCTATTTAGACACTTTTTTTTCTTGTCCATTTTCTATTTTCTGCTATTGCAAATGATGTTGCTAGGATACCTTGGTAAAGAATTCCTTATGGATATTCATGATTATTTCTTCAGCATCTATTTCTAATATGTGTTGGTATCAAGGGTACATCTATTTTAGAATCTTCCAGCAGGGTGGTATAATAGTAATTCTGAACTTTGACTATGGAGCCAGGCTGCCTCAGCTAGAATCCTGGTCCTACCCTCTTCTAGCAACCTAAGTATTTACTGACAAATGAATGGATAAACAAATGTAGTATATATGTATTATGGAATAGTATTCAGTCTTTAAAACGATGGACATTCTGACACATGCTATACCATGGATGAACCTTGAAAACATTGTGCTAAGTGAAATGAGCCTGCCACAAAGAGGCTGACACAGTATGATTCCATTTATGTGAGGTACCTGGAGTAGTTAACGTCACAGGAACAGAAAGTAGAAGGGTGATTGCCAAGGATTGGAGGGAGGGAGAAAATGGAGAGTTATTGTTTAATGGGTATAGAGTTTCAGTTTTGCAAGAGGAAAAACACTCTGGAGATGGGCTGCATAGCAACGGATGTGCTTGACACTTCTGAACTGTACACTTAAAAAGGATTAAGCAGGTACATTCTATGTTATGTATATTTTACCAAAATTAAAAAAGAAGATAAGATATAGTTTCAATTCGACTAAATTCAACCAAAATTCTTCCAAAATACAAGATGGTTGAGAATCAAAGTTCACTCTTTAGAGAGGTCTTTGAATGATTCTCAAAATATGAACCTTCCCAAGGGATTGCATTCAGGAAGCCTGAAATGTTAAAATTCAGAGGCTAATTAAGTCAACGCACAAAGCTTGGGGAAAAAAAAGACTTTCAGGAGCACCTGGTGTCTTGAACCTCCACAAAGTTATGCGCTGATTTTATATCTTACACATGTCAAAGACTACTCTCATGACATGTTCTTCTGACAAAGTTTAGATCTCCCATGAGAATTTATAATTGAGCTTTTCTTGGAATCAATAAGAAATGTATAAAAGTATTAAACTCTAGTGGGGTGTGGTAGCACATGCCTGTAATCCCAGTACTTGGAAGCTGAGACAGGAGGATTACATGTTGGATGACAGCCTCAGCAACTTAGTGAAGCTCTCAGAAATGTAGCAAGACCCTGTTTCCAAATAAAAAATAAAATAGGGCTGGGGTTGGAGCTCAGAAGTAGAATGTCCCTGGATTAAATCCTAGCACCACTAAATAAATAAATAAATAAATAAATAAATAAATAAATAAATAAAATATAAATAGATAATAGTATTAACCTTAGAAAATATGCTAATGGGTTCATTTTGATTTTTGGATGCACATCACCTCATGTATTTTTACTGACTTTTGCTATGTCTTTGGTTTTGGATTTTTGTTACATGAATGTCTTTGTCAAACTCAAGAGTAGCAGGTCAAATTGAACATTTGTGTATTTTACATTTAATTAAACAAACTGGATGGAATTTGTTGAAAAGTATAAAAAATGTAATATCTGGAAGTAACATCACATAAACAGAAATTAGTAGGGGTCAGTATTCAAATATAAGTTCAGGACATAGGAGGGATGTTTATGCCCCCAGTGAAATGAGGACCCACTGCTAACTCAAGTTCATAAGAACCTGCATATTTGCCACATTCTCTTTATCAAAGTATTTTTATTATTTTTTTAATTTTAATTTTCAAATGAAATGTGGATTGGATTATTTGGGGTGTTGAAATAGTCTGGAATATTTTACAAGCATAGTTATATTGGGGAAAGGAAAAAAACCCACATCCCAGATTTAGCTTTTGGCCCACACCATTTCAGACTGTTCTCAGGGAGATCTATTTAGTTAGTGAGTTCTTTGGATATATGCAGTCATCCTTCAGTATCTCTGGAGAATTGGTTCTAGAAACCCCCACCCCCACCTTATGGGTACCGAAATCTATGGATGATCAAGTCTCTTTTATAAAATGGCATAGTATTAGCATAGAATCTACACACAACTTCTTATATGTGTTAAATCATTTCTAAATTACTCATAAAACCTAATAGAATGTAAATGCTATTAAAATAGTTGTTATACTGTGTCATTTAGGGAATAATGACAAGGGGAAAAGTCAGTACATGTTCCCTACAGATTCATTTTTTTATACATATTTTCAATCTGCAGTTGGTTGAATACACGGAGGCAGAACCCAGGGATAAGGAAGGTTGATTGTGTTAGCCCGGGGTTTTACTTTAATAAAAAAAAAATTGTCCTCTCTTTTTTAGGAAGACTTCTGCTTTCCTTCTAGCAAAATACCGAGGTTGCACTAAAAATAATCCTGTCCACCAGTTTTAGATTAAGAGCATCAAAGGCAACATTGTGGGGAATTACTGTAAATGTGTGTATAATGATTGCTTTCAATGTACCAGTAAATTACCATGGACAGAATTTGAAATATTAGAGTTAAATGAAAAAAATAAGTTGCTTTTGAATGCAAACACAACAGGATCTACTTCCAAAAAAAAAAAAAGAAGAGAGACAGAAAATTCACAGCAAATTAAGGAAATCATCCGGGCAAATCATGAGTAAATTTTCAAATAATCAAGGCTTCAGTGATCAGATTATTTGGTTTCCCTTCCTCTGTTCCCAAAGTCCTGTATGGATTCAGCCAGAATAGTTTGAAAAGTTCACGTATTTCCTGAGTCGTGGCATTTCACAAGTGAGAATACACAATGAGGACGCTTCCGGCCCCGGTGGCAAAGAATGTTTAACAGCGCTTAATCACATCCATAAAAGTCTCTCCTAAAACAAAACGTATTGCTTTTGAATGACGTCCATTGCTGTCTCGTGTTTGTTTCAGGTGGTGATTTCGTAGATGAAAAATGACTAATGCACAATACCCAAAATAAATATCTCCGCCATCCCCATTTCCCACAAACTCCTTCACACACACACACACACACACACACACACACACACGTTTTAAGTGAATGGAAATGAAATGAAAACAACCTGGACTGCCAACATCCTATTGTGTATATCATAATCGTTATTGGCCTGAGATGACATCCCCGCCTTTCCCCCTGGCCCTCACTCAGGCCCCTGTCCTTTTAATTGCCATTCATAAAAATTAACCAAGAAACACTGTTCCGCTTCATTTCCTGGATGTAGGGTAACTCCCATAGGACATTAAGTTGCATGATAATAAGCAGAAACAAGTAGGACTGCCCTTCAGTGAACAGAACTTGGCAAATCAGAATGCGTCCCTTTCTCTAAGCACAAAATTAATTTTTAGGTGATAGCTCATTAAAATGAACACCAAACACAGCCTTTGAAGCCAGGGTAATGTGTTGGGAAATGTCACAGGACTTGTAGTATCAGGAGTTGGAGCAGGAAATTCGTGTGTGTGTGTGTGTGTGTGTGTGTGTATGCATGTGTGTGTGTGTGTGTGTTCATCTATTCATAGGTAAAACTAAATCCTGCTCATTTAAAAATTAGACTCTATCGAGCCATAGGACAAAAATTCCTGGGGTTGCAATCTATATGTTATCGGGAGTACTGTGGTCAACAATATTCAAATAAAGGCCCATTAGTCTTTTGGTTAAATGTCATTTCATAAAGTTTGCCATCTTAACCATTTATTTATTTAGGCTTGGTACAGTTTAAAATTTTATTTTATTTTATTTTATTTTATTTTATTTTATTTTATTTTATTTTATTATGTGGTACTGGGGATTGAATCCAGAGGTATTCTACCTCTAAGCTACATCCCAGCCCTATTTTACTTTTTTATTTTGAAACAGGGTCTCACTAAGTTGCTGAGGCTAGCCATGAGCTTGTGATCCTCCTGTCTCAGCCTCCCAAATACCAGGATTACATGCGTGCACCACCACCCCGGCTTTACTTTTTTAAAATATACCTTTTAATCATTTTTAAGTATACAGTTCAGTAATATTAAGCAGATTGACATCATTGTGAATCCAATCTCCAAAACACTTTTAATCTTGCAAAATGGAAATTCTGTACCCATTAAACAATAACTCTCCATTCCCTCCTTCTCCCAGCTCCTAGTAACCACCAATCTAATACCTATTCTTATGTTTTTGACTACTCTAGATGCCTCATATAAATGAAATCAAGTAGTAGTTGTCCTTTTATGGCTGGCTCGCTTCATAATGTCCTTGAGGTTCATTCATACTGTAGCATGTGTCAGAATTTCCTTCTTTTTAAGGCTAAATAATATTCCATTGTATATATAAAACACTTTTTCTTTACCTAGTCATTTGACAATATACATTTGGGTAGCTTCTACCTTCTGGCTACTATGAATAATACAGCCATAAACATGAGTATACAAATATCTTTTCAAGTCTCTGATTTCAATTATTCTGTGTATACACAAGAAATGGAACTTCTGGATCATAAGATATTGTTTTCCATAGTGTTTGTACCATTTTACATTCCCACTCACAGTGCACAAGGGTTCCAGTTTCTCCACATCCTCTCCAATACTTGTTATTTTCTTGGTTGGGTTTGGTTTGGTTTTGATAATAGCCATCCTAATGCGTGTGAAGAAGGCTTTTAAACAGAATTTCCAGAAAGCTATTCTGTAGTTCGGAGGACATTTAAAAGGAGTGCTCAATAAAAGATGAGCAGATTTACAAGTGATTTCTAAGAGAAAACACCCCTCATCATCCCATCTGACTTGACCTTGTTAATAACATGAAAACAAGACTTATTTTCTGCTGAGTCCCCGGTGCCCTGCCCAAGCTCTCAGGACACTAAATCTAACCATGCAATGTAATGATAGAAACTGTGAATCCCAGCTGATTGTGATTGGTCACCATTGCTGAATTTTTTCTGGACCAACAATAGGTGGCAGTAAATAAGACCACAGTGACCTTGTCTATTTAAAGAGAAGGCAGAAGTTCCTCTTTTTCCCCCTAAGCATTCTGCATTTGATAAAAACCTAAAACACATTTGGCCCTGAGCAACACCCCCCTCATTTTTTAAACATGTGTGTGTCTCAAGAGAACGGATCCATATGTTTCTGATTCATTTACAATTAATTCATCAAAATCTTATTTTGATGTCCAAGAAGCTTTATTAAGGCTCTCTCATGAGTCTTTTTTCTTAGAAACAGGAAATTATGCCTTGCCAAGAGCCAAACTCAAAACACACTGAAGGGTTTTGAGCTGAGCTTGAAACATTGGGATCTCGACATGTAAGCGACTGCCAAACTCAGACAAGAACATCTCTTCATCTCTACATGCAAGCCAAACCCAAATTGAATATGAGATTCATCTCTGGCTCCTGAGATGCCCAGCATGACATGAGCCTTTTTTGTACGAGGACCATAAGATGCCAGGTGAGCAGTGAAGCACTGTGAGGACGAGAAGGAAGGTCAACAAATTCCTTTAAAGTTTACACGAGCAAGACGCAGTGAGTTTATAAAAATGCCTATAGGCAGTACATCCACAGATAACCCTGAATAGCCTCTTTCATCCAGTGCGTCTTGTCTCCAGTTTGTGAGCTATTTCAAACAAGAAGGCTTAGCGCTAGGTGATACTTGGTACCAGAATCCAAGCTGTTCTTTGTCCACGTGCTCCTTCCAAACTTTTTTTCTGCAGAGATCAAGAATTTCATTCCGTCTTCAGTGCTACAAGCATCATTAGCTCTCCCATCCCAAGCATCCTGCTCCTCTTCCACCAGAGCTCATACAGATTATATTTTATGTCAATCCTCCTCAAATGCACCAATCTAGCCAAACAGGTCAGATGTCTCCAGGTCTCACCTTATGCTTTTAGATCTTTAAGTCTTACTTTACACACAGCCCGTGTTATTCTGCCTTTATGAATCTCACTATCCTTGGGCCTACTTGAATCTTGCTCTCCCCCCAATTTTTTTTTTTTTGTGGTACCAGGGATTGAACGCAGGGGCATTCTACCTCCGTGCCAAGCCCCCGGCCCTATTTTTTTTTTATACTTTATTTTGAAACCGGTCTCATGAAGTTGCAGAGGGCCTCACTAAGGAGAGAGAGAGAGAGAGAGAGAGAGAGAGAGAGAGAGAGAGACAGGGAGAGAGAGAGAGCGAGAGAGCTGAGGCTGGCCGCGAACCTGGATCCTCCAGTCTCCGCCTCCCAAAGTACTGGGATTACAAGAGTGCGCCACCACGCCCGGCCTCTCCCCCAAATTTGATACCAAATTTTAATCATCAAATGCTTCCTAAGAGGTAACTGCTGAATCCTGCTAAACGTAAATAGAAAATAAAGAGTGACAACAGCAAGATGGTAGAACAAGAAACCCAGACCCCCTCCTTCCTGCCAGAGATATGGATTAAGCAATACACAGACCAATTCTCTTTACGAAAACTAGCAATCAGCTAAGAGGCTCCTGGACCACAGGCAGATGCAGAACCAGCTGCATCAACACTAGTAAGGAAATTCATGGCATTCACTGTGACAGTCCCTACCCCTGCTGCAATGCAGTGGGAATAGGGAAAGCTTCTAACATCTTTCTAGGAAGGAAAAAAAAAAGAAAAGTGGACCATAAATCTAATGTTCAGAGTTTGGGAGAGGCTGCCCAAGGGTTTATCTGTCTTGCCTGAAGGTACATGCTGACAGGAAAGGGCATCTGGCTGGGGATGCTCAGGACAAATACAACAGTCTAGGCAAGCACGTGCTCCTTTCCCATAGTCCTTCTCCCCAGCTCAGTGTAAAATAGCAGGAGGACACTCCAACTCCCAGCTTCATGCTGGGGAGGGAAAGGGTTGGAGCACATGTCCAATGTTCCAGCTCTTTAAGGAGGCTGCACAAGGAACTTGTTTCTGTCTTGCCTGTCTTGGAGTAGTAATGGAACCTGGCATACACTAGATGCCTGAAAGTCATTAAGAATAAAATGATCTGCATTGTTTGCTGCTGTGCCAGAAAATAGAGGCTGATACAGGTGATGGCCTTTTTGTTTGGGTGGAACATGGAGTATATATCCAACAGTCAAGCTTTTATGGTTGCTGCCCAAGAGACTGGTTTCTGTCTCATTCACCTTAGAGACCTGATGAGACCCAGTAGACTCTAGAGGCCTGTGGATCGCTAAGAGCTAAAAGATGGGCCACTTCTCAAATATCCAGATAGTGTGTTGTACCCTAGACAAACGCCAGAGAGAATAAGCGATTATGAGCTCCCATAAAAGGAACAAGCCAATTTCCCAAATTGGGTACTTAACATGCAGAAGCAAATCTCTCATATTGAGCATTCACATTCACAGAAAAGGTTTGAGAGGCACATATAATTGCAAGCTGACTGGTGAAAGTCTTTCTCTGTATGAAGCCAGTATATAAAGACTTAGACAAGTGGCTGTACTTCAAATTGTGTGGACCTCAACATAAAGTTTCAAGGCATATGAAAATACAAGGAACATAGCCCTTACCAAGGAACAAAATAAATCTTCAAAACCAACCTTAAAGAAACAGAGGTATATGAGTTTTCTGACAAATAATTCAAATTAGCCACCATAAAGAAGTTCAACAAACTCCAAAAATAGTATTATAAAGAAAATGAAAATATAAGAAATGAGTAGAAAACATGAAAAGCAAACAAATTTTGGAACCAAAGAATACAACCCCTGACGTGAAAAATTCACAGCAGAATTAGGAATCAGTGAACTTTAAAACAGAATGTGTAAAATTATCCATCAGAGGAGCAAAAGGAATAAATAATTAAGGGGTGAAGAAAGTCTAAAGGACTTATAGGGGACCAATTTATGCATTTTGGTATCTTAGAAGAAGAAAGAAAGAAAGAAACAGAAAGGTTCCTTAAAGAAATAATGGCTCCAAACTTCCCAAACCTAGGGAAGAAAATGGACATCCACATTCAAAAAGCCCAATGAACTCCAACAAGGACATAATCTAATCAAATTGCCAAAAGCCAATGAGAGTATGTGGCCTGCATAAATTATCAGCATATTTCTCATCAGAGAACTTGCTGGCCAAAATGGAGTGAGATGATAAATTTAAAATGCCGGAAAAAAAACCCTATCAATAAAGGTACTATACTTAGCAATACTACCTATCAAAAATAAGGGAAATTAAAAATCTCCCAGAGACACAAAACTGAGGAAATTTATCATTCCTAGACCTGCCTTTCACAAAATATGAAAGGAAGTCCTTCAGGCTGAAACAAAAGGATGCTAGTCAGCAAGACAGAAGTAAATGAAACTTGCCCAGCGTGGTGGCGTACGCTTGTAATTCCAGTACTT
>PVJS01009540.1:21344-50217 GCA_004027185.1 Glis glis
CGCTTGTAATTCCAGTACTTTGGGAGGCGGAGACCGGAGGATCCGGGTTCGCGGCCAGCCTCAGCTCTTTCGCTCTCTCTCTCTCCTTGTCTCTCTCTCTCACTCTCTCTCTCTCTCTCTCTCTCTCTCTCTACTTAGTGAGGCCCTCCACAACTTCGTGAGACCCGGTTTCAAAATAAAGTATAAAAAATAGGGCCAGGGACGTAGTGCAGAGGTAGAACGCCCTTGCGTTCAATCCCCGGTACCACAAAAAAAAAAAAAAGAATTAAATGAAACTATAAAGCTAGCTGGTAAAAATCTAGAGATAAATACAGAATACTGTAGTACTGTAATAGTAATGCATAAGTCAGTTTTAATTATGGTATATAACTTAAGAGATAAAAATATAAAAATATCTCTATAAAATGTGTTAAATGGGTGCACAATATAACCATGCAATTTGTGATATGAATAACATTGGGTGTGGCAGAATGGAAAAAGCAAAAGCCTATGAGTTTTGTAGGCAACTTAAGCTGTTATCAGCTTCAAACAAATGGTATGATTATAGTCATGTTTTATGTAAGCCTCATGAAACCCACAAAGAAAATACCTATAGAAGATACACAAAAGAAAATGAGTAAGGAGTCAAGGCATGCCATTGCAGCAAATCAATGAAACAAAAAGCAAAATAGCAAGAGAGGAAAATAATGACAAAATGCTATGAGACAGACCTAAAGCAATTAACAAAAATATCAGTAAGTCTGTTTCTATCGGTAATTACTTTAAATGTAAATGGATTAAACTCCCAATTAAAACTTGTACAGCAGCTGAGTGAATTAAAAACAAGATCCAACTATGTGCTTTCTATAAGAAACTTACTTTAGAGTTAAGTACATACAGAGATTGACTTGAAGGGATGGAAAAAGATACCCCATCCAAATGGTGACCAAATGTCAGTAGAGGTGTTTGTGTATACATCAGACAAAATAGACTATAAATCAAGACTATTGTAAGAGACAACTAAACACATTAAATTATCATAAGTTCAATTTACTAAGAAAGTACAATTATAAATGTACATGCGCCCAACATCAGAGAACTTAAATATGTAAATGAGCATTAACAGAATAAAGGGAGAAATAAATAGCAATACAATCATAGTAGATTTCCACTTTCAAACTTTCAATAATAGAAAGAACATCCAGACAGATGATCAATAAAGAAACACTAAAGACCAAATGGACCTAACAGACTTATTCAGAGCAGTCCATTGAACAGGAGAATACAAACTCTTAAGTGCATCCAGAATATTCTCCATGATAAATCAAAAGTTAGCCCACAAAACAAGTCTTAACAAATTTAAGATTGAAATCATACCAAGTGTCTTTTCCACCCACAATGGAATGAAACTAGAAATCAATAGCAGAGGGGAAAATGGAAAAGTCTCAAGTATGTGGAAACTGAACAACACAGTCTTGAACAACCAACAGGTCAGAGGAGAAATCAAAGGGGAAATTAGAAAATATCTTGAGACAAATGAAAATGAAAACACAACATAACAAGCTTATGGGATACAAGAAAAGCAGTACTAATAAAGAAGTTTATTGTGGTAAGTGCCTACATTAAAAGAAGAAGAAAGCTTTTAAAATAAACATCCTCACTTTCACCTCAAAGAATTGAAAAAGAACAAGTAAGTCCAAAGTTAGCAGAAGGAAGGAAATAATGAAGACTAGAATAGAAATAAATGGAATAGAGAATGGAAAAACAACAGGAAAAAACCAGCAAAACTAAAAGTTGTTTTACTTTTTTTTTTTTTTTGCAGTATTAGGGATTGAACCCTGGGGCATTATACCTCCAACCTACATCCCCAACCCTATTTTCTTTCTTTCTTTTTTTTTTTTTTGCAGTACTGGGTATTGAACCCAGGGGCATTCTACCTCCGAGCTACACTCCCAGCCCTATTTTTTTTCTTTATTTTGAAACAGGGTCTCACTAAGTTGCGGAGGGCCTAAGTGGCTAAGGCTGGTCGTGAACCCGTGATCCTCCTGTCTCAGCCTACCAAGTACTGGGATTACAGGCGTACGCCACCACGCCCAGCTTTATTCTTTATTTTGAAACAGGGTCTCACTAAGTTGTGGAGGGCCTCAATAATTAGCTGAGGCTGGCCATGAACCTGCGATCCTCTTGTCTTAGCCTCCCAAGTACTGGGATTACAAGTGTGTTCCACAATGCCTGGCTTAAAAGTTGTTTTTCTAAGACAAACAAAATTGACAAACCCTTAAGACTAAAATAAAACTAAAGAGCAAAAATTTATTTAGTAAGACTAAAATAAAACTAAAGAGCAAAAATTCAAATAAATAAATCAAAGACATGTGCTACAGAAATATAAAGAACTATAAGAAACTATTGTGAAGATTATATGCTAACAACTTGTATAGCCTAGAAGAAATGGACAAATTCCTAGAAACAAAAGATAACAAGACTTAATTATGAAGAAATAGATACTTGTAACTAGTAAGGAGAATAAACTAGTATTTAAAAACCTCCCAACAAAGAAAAGTCTATGTGGCTTACCTGGTGAATTTTATCAAACATTTCAGAAGAATTAATGCCAATCTTTCTCAAACTCTTCCAAAAAATTAGAAGAGGAGGGAACACTTTCAAACTTATTTTATAATGCCAGATAATAAAGATGGACACAATAGCCACACAAGGATATTAAAAAAAAAGAAAGAAAACTATAGGCCAGTATCCCTGATGAATATAGATGGAAAAATCCTCAACAAAATATAGTAAACTCAATTCAACAGAATATCAAAAGGATCATACACCATCATCAAGTGGAATTTATCCCTGAGGTTCAAGAATGGTTCAACATACAAAAATAATCAAAGTGAAAAACCATATTTAAAAAATGAAGGATGAAAGTCACATGATCCTCTCAATAAATGGAGAAAGGCATTTGACAAAATATAACATCCCTCATGATAACCCCCCCAAAGAAAGAATAGAAGTAAATAACTTCAACATTAGGCTATATATGAAAACTTCACAGCTAACAAACATAATGGGGGAAAAAACCTGAAACCATTTCATCAAAGATCAGGATCAAAGTAAGGATCACTCTGGCCACTTCTATTCAGCCTAGTACTGAACGTCCTAGCTAGAGCAGTTAGGCAAGAAATGGAAATAAAAGGCATCCAAATCTGAAAGGAAGAAGTAAAATTATCTCCGTTTGATGTCATCCCACTTATTGGTTCTTGCTCTTATTTCCTGAGCGATAGGGGTCCTATTCAGGAATTCTTTCCCTGTACCTGTATGTTGAAGTGTTTCCCCTATTTTTTCTTTTAACAGTCACAAAGTTTCTGGTCTTATACTTAGGTCTTTGATCCATTTTGAGTTGAATTTTGTACAGGGTTAGAGATAGGAATCTAGTTTCATTCTTCTACCTACGGATATCCAGTTTTCCCAGCACCATTTGTTAAAGAAGCTGTCTTTTCTCCAATATATGTTTTTAGCACCTTTGTCAAGAATCAGATGATTGTAGCTATGTGGGTTTGTTTCTGCATCTTCTATTCCATTGCTTTATGTGTCTATTTGTATGCCAGTAACATGGTTTTTTTGTTTTGTTTTGTTTTTACTATGGCTTTGTAGTATATTTTAGATTCAAGTATTGTGATATCTCCAAGAGTGGTATTTTGGGTCAGGATTGCTTTGGCTATTCTGGGTCTTTTGTCCTTCCATATGAATTTTATAATTGTTTTTCCTAGTCCTGTGAAGAATATTATTGGTATTTTGTTGGGGATTGCATTGGATCTATAGATTGCTTTTGGTAATATGGCCATTTAACAACATTAATTTTGCCTATCCATGAACATATGAGGTCTTCCCTAAATTAAAATATTTCTGCACACCAAAGGAAACAATTAACACAGTGAAGAGACAACCTATGGAATAGGAGAAGATCTTTGCCAGTTACTCTTTGTCAGAGGATTGATATCCAGAATATTTAGAGAACTCAGAAAACTCAACACTAAAAAAAAGTAACCCAATCAATAACATTGAGAAAATGACTGAAGAGATACTTCTCAAAAGACGAAGTACAAATGGCCAACAATAATATGAAAAAACTGTTGAAAATCTATAGACAATATGGAAATACAAATCAAAATCACACTGAGATTCCATCTCACTCCAGTTAGAATTGCAACCATCAAGAATACAAACAACAATAACTGCTATTGAGGATGTAGAGGAAAAGGAACTCTTCTATCTTATTGATGGGAATGTAAATTGGTACAGCCTCTATGGAAATTAGTCTAAAGGTTTTTCAAAAAGCTAAAACTAGAATGAACATATGGTCCAGTTATACTGCTCCTTGGTATTTATCCAAAAGAACTGAAATCAGCCTACTTTAGAGATACATGCACATCTATGCTTATTGAAGCACAATTCAAAATAGCCATGTTACGGAGTCAGCCTAGGTGACATCGACTGATGAATGGATAAAGAAAATGTGGTGTATATATACACATGGAGTTTTATTCAGTCATAAAGATGAATGAAATTATGTCATTTGCAGGAAAATGAATGTAACTGGAGACCATAATTTTGAGTAAAGCAAGTCAGACGCTAAGAGAAAAGCATCATATGTTTCCTCTCATCTGTGGAAGCTTGAAGTCCCTGAGGCTAACTCTTAGGCTTCTTTTCATCTCATTCTCCCCTTAGGGATCTTACTAGTACCAATAGTTTCAATCACTGCTTTGTCTAGTGTTACAAATTTTATCTCTAACTGGATGTTTCTTCTGAGGTTCCAGTTTCATAATCCCACTGTGTACTTGATAGCTCTTGCCTAGAAGTGTCAAGGACATCTCAGACCCAACATAATAGCTGTCACTTATTGAAAATTTACCATGTGCCAGTATAACGAGTTTCATGAAACGCGAACTAGAGAATGCTACAGAACACCACAGAGGGTCTGGAGTGCTAAGCCATTCAAAGAGGTCAGAGGTCTCCTTGGAAGAAGCTGAGACCTGAAAAATGAACAGAGCTAACAAAATACAGCCATGACAGTGAAGGAAGGAATGTATCTAGATGTTCACAGTTAAGAGATCATGATCAGTGCACTCAATTCATTACAGACAGGCAAGCCTTCCCAGGTTCTCCCTCTCTGCCCAAGTGCTAACCTAATTCCTTCTTCCCTTTATCATATATCTTCTTAAAACACAAATGACATTTTTGTCTCTACTTTTTCATTACTCAGTCATTGCAAGTTGACTACCCAAGTTTTGAAAATGTCCTCTATGGGGAAGGAAACAGACCAAATAATATTGTGCATATATATGAATGCATCACTATGAATCTCGCTCTCAGGTACAATTACAATGCACCAATAATTTTTTTTAAAAAAAATTTAAAAGATACTCAAATCTAATAACACCTTTGCAATGGACCTCTATGCACTTGACCTTCATTCCTTCAGAGAGCGTCTACTTCATTGACTCCTCATTCATGACAATATTTCAAGTGTGTGTGTGTGTGTGTGTGTGTGTGTGTGTGTGTGTGTGTGTGGTGCTGGGGATTGAACTCAGGGGCATTCTACCTCTGAGCTACACCCCAGCCCTATTTTTTAAATCTGGAAACAGGGTCTCACTAAATTGCTGACAGCCTCACTAAGTTGCTGAGGCTGTCCTCCAACCTGCGATCCTCCTGTCTCAGCAGCCTCCCAAGTACTAGGAATACAGAAGTGTGCCACCATGCCTGGCTCATGACAATATTTCTTTAGTTCTTGCTTCTCTGCAGGGTCCCTGTCTACCTCTTACCCTGGGTCCTCCTACTTGACCTGCCCATAAGTAAGTATGATTTCCATTAAGGCTATTCTCTACAGCACTTTACCCATGCTCTTGGAGACTCTCGTCCTTGTCCAGTTTCATTATATATGCAATTGGCATGACTTTCAAATGTATATCTCCAAACTCACTGTTTTCCTGAATCACCAACCTATCAGCTCATGCTGGTTTTCTATATTCCCTCTTGTGTTCTGCAGTAAAGTCTAAAACCCAAACCCAACTCATTGAATCCTAAGTAATGAGCTGCTCTTTCCTTTCTAAAGTAATAACATCATCTCCATGTGTACTCAAAGGAGAAACTTGAGAGTCTACCACAGCTACTTCTTTTCCTCACTCACAAAACTTGATTTATAAACAGATCTCTGGTTACTTTATAAATATTTTTTTACTTTCTCTATTTTCTCCACCCCCAACTTCCTTTACCACAAATCAAACATTCATTATTTTGGCTTCAGATGTTTTATGAACTTCCTGAAATTGTACTTTACATATTATATTTAAATATGTATTTTCTCTCTTCTTTCAATTTATTATTATATTTCAAACATATAAAATGCACAAAATGTACAATAAAAATATTGCCAAAAGGCAAAAGACCCATAGGATATTATCAGATTCTAAAATGGGTCAGTGACTTCAGACAAGCTAGGTACCACCTATCTAAACCAAGCCTGTCTCCAAACTTTATTTTCACACAACTCTCAAAGAAATTGAATGTATGCATCAGTATGTTTTTATTAATTTATAAATTGTGCATATGCATTACACCTAATCCATGTAGTCAATATTATCAAAGCTTAACTTATTAATTTAAAAAGAAAACACTATCACAAATGTCAGTTCTAGTATTTTCTTTCTTCATCCCAGTGAACCAGGGTTGGGGACACTTATTATAGAAACCCTGACTTACATAAAACATTCAGTTTTAACCACCCACTTTCTTCACTTTGCTTTTTCTTGAATTGCTAACGCCCACCCATTGTCTACAAGATGCATTACAACACTTTATCATAACGTATTGACCTCTGCAACTGTCTCCAAAGCATGTTCCTAGCTTTAGCCCCCCTCACTCTCTTTGCACTTTTGACTCATCCATTCCCTAAATACAATGAGAATTCTCATCCAGTTTTGATTTTCCACATGCTGCTTCATCTGTGTAGGAATGCTCCTCTTGCCCCTTCAAAGAGGTTGGTATGCTAAAGTGTCTTAAGCATACAGGGTCTGGGCCAAACCATGGAAAGTCCCCAGAAGGTTTACCAACTACTAGCTCATGACCCTGGACAAGTTTCTAAGCTCTTGTTGCTTCAGTTGCCTCATCTATACAATGGGGACAACAACAGTACTATAATTAGATAATCCATATAAGATGCATAGAACAGTACTTAGAATAGAGTGACCAGAATAGAATTTTGTAATATTCTACATTAGATAATAAAAATGTACATATCATATTAGTATGCCTATTAGTTATCTGTTCTCATTAAGGCCCAGTTTGAATGTACTTTCTTCTGTGAAGTCTCTCCTAACCATTCCAGCTAGGTTAGCACCCATCTGGCTTTCTAATCTCCCCTTGGACCTTACTGACTGATGCCTTCTATCAGGCTGCACTCAACTTAGTTGTTCTTTCATTTATCTCCTTCACTAATTTGCAAGCTTCTTGAGGGTAGGAACCATGTCTTGTTTATGAATTTTGTGTTACTGGTTCCATCACAGCGAACAGAAAAGAATATTTATTACCTGTCTGTCATCACTAGCTGGGACTGCCATCCCAAGGGATGTAGTGGGCACACTCCCCCTCTCCCCCATGCTCCCAGGCTCTGCAACTCAAGGAGATGCATCAGAATCCTCAGTGAAGGTGATGTTTCTCTAGAGACAACACTAAAGTCATTTCTACCTATCAAAAGATGTTAATCCTCCATAAGCTATGCAAACTTTTAGGACGCAACCCCAATTATCTCAAAATAATTGAGAACCTGCAAGGTTAGATGTAAAATGTTGGGTTAGTTGACTGAACAGCCCTAGGGCAGTGGTTCCCACAGTGTGACCCTGAACTTGCATGCAGCATTAACTTTGCTAGGAACATTTTGGAAATGCAATTTCCAGACCCTGTTCCAGACCTGTTGCATCAGATCCTAGGTGGAGAAGCCTGGAAATCTGTGTTTGCACAAGTCCTCTGAGTGATGCTGATGTTTCCTAAATTCTTTAACACTGCAGTAGAGATCAACTTCAAGCACTGTGGGACCAGCGCCCTCACCCATCCCACAGTCTCCTTCTTAATGGGTTTTCCCTGTGCATCTGCTCCAGCTCTGTGTATCTCCAGCATTGCTCTTGGTTTCCAGGAAGCTGTACCCTTTGGAGAAGTGTGGCTTATTCAATTATAGATCAAATCTTTTGTGCAGCCCAGTGCTCCCATGACTGGTACTGGTGCTGTCTCTACCATGTGCCATTGGGACAGAGGGAGGGAGGGAGGGAGAAAGGAAGGAAGGAAGGAAGGAAGGAAGGAAGGAAGGAAGGAAGGAAGGAAGAAAGAAAGAAAGAAAGAAAGAAAGAAAGAAATAAAGAAAGAAAGAAAGAAAGAAAGGGAGAAGAGGAGGGAAAAAGAAAAAGGGGAGGGGAGGGGAGGGGAGGGGAGAGGAGAGGAGAGGAAAGAGGAGAGGGGAAAATTGAGTGAGGGGAGGGGAAGGGAGAGTAGAGGAGAGATATTTACATGAGAAGAAACTGAGACTCAGAGAAGTAATTTGCCCAGTGGAGAGCTAGAAAAAACAGGGCTCAAACCAAGATCTGATTCCTAAGCTAATATTCTTTTTATCATACCACACTGTCTCATTTCCAGATGACATCTGTTAGAGTTTCAGAATCATTTGGCTTTCAATAAGTTCTTGCATAAAAAAGAAAAAAATGTGTATTTCATGTTTTACTTTATCTGTATTCATATCTCAAATATTCATGACAATGTTATAAATTAGATATCACTATGTTTACTAGGTGAGGAGACTGTGGCCTATAGAAGTCCATTTCCTAGTCCAAAGATACACACCAGGAAAGCACAGGGCTGGGTTCAGGTCTTCTGAGTCTGAGCCTTACTCCTCTGTATACATGCTGCCTCCAACCCTTCTTATTCAGTTATTTGGGCCTGCTGTAGGCTGCTGTCTCTGTCAGCTTAGGTTGCTGTAACAAAATATGATAGACTGGGTGGCTTAAACAAAAGACTTACTGCTCTAAATTCTGGAGGTTGGGAAGTCCAAGGTCAAGGTGCTGACAGATTCAGTTCTTGGTGAGGGTTCTCCTCCTGGTTTGTAGAAAGCCACCTCTCGCTGCATGCTCACATGGCTTTTCTTCATGTGTGCACATGAAAAGATAGATCTCTTCCTGTAAGGGCACCAATCCCATCATGAGGACCCTCAGGACCTCATCTAAACTTAATCACCTCTCAAAGATCCCTTTTCCTAAGCCTCCATGCTGTGGGTTAGAGCCTCAACATATGAACTGGGGGGACAGGACACAAACACTCAGTCTATGGCACCTACTCTCTTCACATCAATTATCAGCTCTTAGCAATGTGCTAACCAACTCCTAGTCCCCAGCTTCTCCTCAAAAGAGCCTTTTCCTACGATGAGGACTCTCTGTACATATTTTTCAGTGACTGTCCATCTTTCCCCTTTGACTGTGGCATCCTCTTATGGTTACATACAGAATGTCCCTTGAAGAGCTCATGTATTAATGTTCAGGATTTGATATAATTAAGTAGCGAGGGTTGTAATCTCATCAGAGAATAAATCCATTGTAATGGATTTACTGGGTGGTAACCTTGGCAGGTGGGGTGTGACTGGAGAAGGTGGATCCCTAGGAGTGTGGCCTTAGGAACCATGCTTTTGCCTTTGAATTCCCTTGCTTACTTTCTCTCTTGCTTCCAGCCTCCGTGATATGAGAGCAGAACCTCACTCTCTCCCTCTCTCTGCTTCCTGCCACCATACCCTGAGCTCTGCAGACCCAGCCTGACATGGATTGGACCCTGAAATCTCCAAATAAATCTTCCTCTCTCTAAGATGTGCCATCAGGGTTTTTGGATCATGAAAGGGAATGTTAACTGAGACACATACTTCTCTTTGGATTTGTATGTGCTTGTACGGTCTACTAATGCACATTTCCAATAGATTCTTAGACTCTTGGACCATAAAAGCCAGAAATAAGCTTGAAAAACAGAGACATTGATACCTTTATTTTTACAAATGAGAAAACTGAGGGTCAGGAAGATAAAAAAAAAAAAACTTACCTGGAAGCCTCGATTACTCCACAGCATGTACTATCATGGGAAATTATTTTATTTCTGTATGTCTTTCTTACCTACGGAGTCCATAAAACTCCAGGCTAATGAAAGCAAAACATTTCCTTTTTTTCCCTCCCTGATGAGAAGATAAACTTCATGAGGGCAGGGACTTTTGTCACTGTTGTACCCTCAGAACTGATCTTTGCTTTCTTCTTTATAAATGCGTCCTCAATCTGAACTAGAGGATTTTTTCAAGATAATAAATAATGGATTAAATATAATCATATACTTGAGACCAGCAAAAGTAAACATTCATGATCTTGATTTCTTTCTTTTTTCTTTTTTCTTTTTTTGTACTAGCCAGGCGTGGTGGTGCATGCCTGTAATCCCAGTACTTCGGAGGCTGAGACAGGAGGATCTCAAGTTTGTGGCCAGCCTTAGCAACTTGGTGAGGCCCAGGAGGCTGAACCCAAAGATGTTCTACCTCTGAGCTACACCACCAGCCCTATTTTATTTTTTTATTTTGAAACCAGGTTTCAGTTAGTTGCTGAGGGTCTTGTTAGTTGCTGAGGCTATCTTCAAATCTGTGATCCTCCTGTCTCGGCCTCCCAAGTACTGGGATTATAGGCATGTGATACTATGCCTGGCTCGATCTCTTAATTATTCTTGATTGACAATCTAATTTCATGATATTCACAGAATTCTATAACGTTTTCCTCTGTATTTTCTATTTGGTTAAATTCATTTATTTCATATCTCACAAATTTCACTCAGGACACCTGACAGGAAGATTGCTGATAGTTTGAATTTCATACCATCTTCTCCTAGTTTTATTTGTTTGCATTTTTTTTGGCGAATCCCATGGGTCCAATCTAAGAGATTTGACATGATTGCTCTTTATACATGATAACTTGCTCTAAGATACAATCACATGGAGCTATCTTTTCAACAAATATTTCCTAAGTAAGTGAATAAAAGCAAGAATCCTTGGTCTGCAATTCTTAATCTAGCATCTATCCCCACCATATCATGGAGAAGTACATCTGTGAGTATAAGTTTGTGTGAAGTTGCTTTATGCTCTGTACTTTACATAGCATAATACCTCAGATAAAACTATAGTAAGATATTTATTAATATTAACAAATCAATCTAAGGGATAAGCATTTTCTAAGGCTCTAATAAATCTTAATGTCAATCAATGACAAGATGGGGGAAAATCACACATCCCCCACAACTCTGCTTAATTCTTTTACCCTGAGTACTCATACTTTAAATAACGACAGATCTCAGCTTCCTTTCATCATCAATAACCCACTTCAAAAATTTAAAATGTGGACCCGATAAATGTTTAAGGAAGGAGAAAAAGGTGAAAGGAGACAAGGAGAGTGGCAGGGAAACTTGTATAGTAAACTTGTGTGTTTTTATTAAAATGTATCATTGCCCATAGTATGACTGATTGCTTTTATGTTTTTTAGTGTTTATAACATGCTAAATCATAAGGTTGACCAAAAGGCCACACATTTCAGTATGGTCTAAATAAAGACTATAAGAACAGCAGGAGGCAGATTGAGACACATCAGAGGGCACAAAACCAGGAAAATGTGATGTTGGACCCATGGGGCACGCTAGTACCCATCCCGTCTCTCAAAAAGTTTGGCTGAAATTGAGTTGTTTTGAGAAGGCATTCCTTAGAGATATTTGTCTTCAGTTCTTAATTGCCCCACATGGGCACTGTCAGGCCATCCCTGACTTCCAAAATCTTACTTTCAGATGACTAGGCACGGGGAGAGAATTTCACTGTCACCCAATTTCAAACCGGAAGGTGGCTTCCTGGGTCTTGAAAACTAGAACAAGTTTGCATGTTGTGACCTGACATGGGACAAGGAATATCCAAAGACTCAGGATGATTCAAAACAGATTTCATGAGCAGAGATTTTTTACTTATTTTAAGGGAGCACTACTGAAGCTCGGTTTCACTTTCTGAGAATTCTAGGATTTAAAGTGCAACCATACACTTCTTCCCTTGATATCATCGTAGGGCAAGGACCATCCCCACACAAATAACCAGATAGTGTGTCAAAGGATCAATGTAAAGAATGCCTGTTTTCATCCAGAAATGAAAATAGACATAACGTGTTGAGTGGAAGGAAGCTAGAAGAAACTCAGAAGGTCAGTCAGGCTGTGACAATAAGAAGGCGAATTCACCAGCCTCTGTCTTTTTGACATCAGTTGACTAATTTGCTCCAGGTTTTCCTGAGGTTTCTTTTAGTATATTTATAACCACAAAAAGCATTTATTTTGGTCCCAAGATAAAAAGCTTTTTACGTAATGGTGCATATTTCTAAGGTAACAATGTTTCCATTGTCAAAACTGCCATCGAAGGGGACATGGGGTGGGGGAGTGCTACCTTCCCTGTGTGTCTGATTGAGTATCAGCTTCACCAGAGTTCTGGTCTGAAACTTAACCCAATTTCTATTGCACAGTTGCTAGCCGGCAGAGGGAAAAAATGCTTTTCAAATGATTTCATCTTTTCTGATATCATGAAGAAGGAAAATATTTTAGACACCAATGTCCTAGGACATTTTATTCTCCAACCTGGTACCCAGAACTCATGCATACTGGATTAGACACAAGGGAAGAGGCAGATGTCCAAAGGATAAGTGAATTCAGATGTTTTCTCTGCTTTTTATTAATACTGTGCTCCAGCTGTTGCATCTTTATACTAGTAAAGTTTGAAATAGTACAAAGAATGAAGTAGCAGAAAGTAGAGGTGTTCTTAAACACCAAAGGGCCAAAATGATATTTTGCACAATATTGAAGATAATACCCGCCAAACCAGAGCCAGAAATGTCCACTTAAATATGGTTTTGAGGGAGAAGCAATCGCTGGGCTTTGTCCTCCTATTGGAAAATAAGATAACGGTCTCATGACTCTACCAGCCATTGGGCAATCCCCAAATTGTCCTCAATCAAGACTGTCCCCAAGAAAATACCAAAAGAGAGACAGAGTGAAAACATGTATTTTTTAAAGCCTCTCTCACACACAAATAAAGTAGACCACAAGAATGAACAAAGTTTAACAATAGCAAAACAAATGAAAAGTAGTGCCAGCCTTCCCTTTGTTGGAAGCTACATGCAGCTCAATGATGACAAGCAAGATGTTCATTCTTCGTCTAAAAAAATAAATGTTTTCCTAGAACAGCTGGAGGGCATGGCTTAGCCGGTCTGAACATCTGGTTTGAGGTACCTAGACTCCTCGGAGCCATGCACCGGGGTACTGGTATGATTCGCTTAACCCTTTATCTTTAGTAGAGCTAAACAGAACTTCCAAGTCTTTAGAGTGTGGTTCTTGGGAAGTTTGGGGAAAGATGTACCCACCCTGTCTCTGCTTGGAGATAAAAGAATTCAAAGGATTAAACTTGACACTTTAGCCCCAAGTTACTTTCTTCCAATTGTTTACTGTCACTGGGTTACCATATTCGTTGTTTATGTAAGGCCTTTCATTTAAGGATTTCAAAGAAACTCATTGACATGGTCTGATGGCACAAAGGACCAATGTGCATGTTTTAAGGATGAGAAAAACGAGACGCCAGGATCCCACAGAAAGTCAAAGAAAAGGCAATAATGAAATTCAGTCCATACGTTGGCATTCATAGTCATCTTGTGGGGGATGGTGCAGGCCAGATCAATATGTGCCTTAGAGCATAAGTAAAGAATTCAGTGCAAGTAATGTCTTCTGTAAGGATATTAGTTATTTAATCTTCAAACGGATAGAAATAACATCTACCTATCCAGTCCTCGCAAAGATAAAATGAGCCAACACCTGAAAAATGTGCCAAACACATAAAGGTGGTCCAGAAATGTCACTTCCTCTTCCATTCTGACCCATATCCTCACAGCAAGAGGTGTGGGAATGAGTACTATGTAGGGGACTCAATGTCTGAGTCACACCCTCTGGAAATGATGAGCCAGCAGATTTTCTTTCGCTTGTGTGGGCCTCTTTAACAGGAGGCACCCTCCAGTCTCCTGCCCACTCCTTTACACAGTCAGTACCCAATGCAGTGCTCGTCATGTGTCCCGCCACTAGGACAACAGCCCGACGGTGACATGTGGTTTAAGAGTCTACTGAAGCAAGACAGATTTGTATACAAAGAAGGACAATGCAGAAGGATGAATGATACAACCAATTACTTAAGATTAAGACAGCCAGTGTACGATATATTTCCTTTTATTTCCCAGTGTATTCTGCCCAGAACAAATGTTCAGGGAGATTTTTTTTTTCTGAAGCCAAGTATTAGTAATGATGACAATGAGCATCTAATCTCCCTTATCTGCTCTCTAATTGCTATCAACATCCATCACAACATTGCTGAGATGATAGAGTGAATTATTTCGTATAAGGCCCTTAGAACAGCGGCTGATACGTATAAATCACTCACTCGTGTTCCCATTATTTTAATTATCAAGATCATGTCATAATCAGATCATCACTATTGTGTCATAATTAAGGATACGTTACGGTTTGGATCTTAAACATCCCCCAAAGGTCACACACTAAAGGCTTGGTCCCGTGCCTTCGTCACTATTGGGCATTGGAGAAACCTTTAAGAGGTGGGGCCTAGTGGGAAGAAGTTAGGTAATTGGGGGTGTGGCCTTGAAGGGGTATTGAGACCCTGGCCACTCCCCCTGCTTCCTGAATGTTATTGGATGAGCAACTTCCTCCACCATGCGCTCCTACTGTGATGTTCTGCCCCACCACAGGCCCAAAGGCAATGTGGTAGATAAGCTGATTTTCTCAGGTATTTTGTCTTAGCACTAGAAAGTTAACCAACACAGTATAGAACATGATATGTCCTGATAACCATAAAAAAATGGGGCAAGGTCACTGAGGATAAAGATGGAGTTAAGGCCCATTCTCATATATACATAATCAGAGAGTCCTCAGTGAACCCATATGTGCTTGATCCGTTCACCCCCACCCCCACGTCAGGGCAAGAGTGAGTAGAAAGGGTAGGGTGGTGCTGGCACCTAATAGTTAAAGGCTAGAGATGCTGCTAAACATTCGACTATGCACGGGATAGGCCTGTAACAGAATTAGCTGGTCAAGAATGTCAGTAACAGCAAAGTTGGGAATTTTTACCCTAAAGAAACTTGTTGAAAGTTACTTATTTAAGCCGGGCGTGGTGGCGCACGCTTGTAATCCCAGTACTTTGGGAGGCGGAGACCGGAGGATCCCGGTTCGCGTCCAGCCTCAGCTCTCGCTCTCTCTCTCCCTGTCTCTCTCTCTCTCTCTCCTTAGTGAGGTCCTCCGCAACTTCGTGAGACCTGGTTTCAAAATAAAGCATAAAAAATAGGGCCGGGGGCGTAGCGCGGAGGTAGAACATCCCTGCGTTCAATCCCCGGTACCGCAAAAAATAAATAAATAAATAAATAAATAAAGTTACTTATTTAGACATTTCCATTCATTATCCTAATTTCATAGTACGATATACTGTACCTTCCTGAAACAGGGATAAATGAGGGAACATGGGTTGGAGGAGGTATAATAAGCAAAGGGCACCTACTCTAAGAAAAGAAAGGAAGCAAAATAAAGGAATCGAAGATAAGGAAAACTTTCCCATTTCACATCTATGTAAGGGCCATCACAGCGACCTTCCTTGCAACAAACATTGTATAATGGTACGGACTATACCCATGTAAAGTGCTTCACGAATTCCCCCTGTATAATTAATTTCAGTTATAAATCCATATTGCATTTTGTCATGCCCCCGAAGAAGACTAGACTGGTAAAGCTTCAAAGGTTTAGAAAATCCATTTAACAAAATTTTTTGGAACATCCATCATATATTAGACATAGGTATATCATGTACCTATGATACTGATGATACTTATGATTAAAATATATCATAAAGCAGATACCCATCCTTGTAAGGCTCCCATCTATTTGTTTTAAAGATATATATATATATATACACATATATATATATATATCTTAACTTAATATATATATATATATTCCATATATAGAGACAATTCCATATGTAGAGACATTTAAGTTCAAGAATTCTTGAATGCCTCTACATATGGCATTATATTTTTTCAACCTATGTATCCCTCTTGTTTCAAAAAAAAAGAAAAATTTTTTTTCTTTTTTTGCGGTACCAGGGATTGAACCCAGGGGTGTTCTACCTCCGTGCTACACCCCCAGCCGTATTTTTTATACTTTATTTTGAAACTGGGTCTCACGAAGTTGCAGAGGGCCTCACTATGTAGAGAGAGAGAGAGAGAGAGAGAGAGCTGAGGCTGGCCGCGAACCCAGATCCTCCGGTCTCCGCCTCCCAAAGTACTGGGATTACAAGCGTGCGCCACCACGCCCGGCTAAAAAGAAAATTTTAAGAGAACTTTTACCTACCTTAGATATTAATCTCTCTCCAAGGCAACAAAGCAAAGCAGAGTGCAGTCACCAGTCTTTTGTGTATGGTTGGGTAAGAAAGTAAGGTTTGAAGTGTGCAGGGAATCAATGTGAGGAAGCCTGGGTAGGTTTCCCTAGTCCAGGTAAAACACAGACACAGAACTGAAAGATACCTCCTATGACTTGCCACGTTAGGAGGAAGGCTTCAAAAATAGAACAACTGGTAACTTGAAATAGCATGTCACGATTGTATTAATAATACAAGTCACTTGGACATTTAGTTTTCAAAGCACAGGGCTATTTACTCTGAATTCTCACTAATTAGTAATAGAATTTAATCACTCCTCCTATAATTCTGGTCTTGGAAAACTAATGACAACTGGACTTGTCCTGTTCCTACCCTTTGAAAGTCTGGGAAAGAGGCAAGCAGGTAACTATTACCTGCTTCACAGCTCTGCTAAAAACCTGCCCCTACACAGGCAGAAATATCTTTTGGAGGTTTTTCTGGGTTTTTCTTTCCCTACATTTTTCTTCTAGGTTTTTACTCATTCAAATACCATTTTGAATTACAGATTTATTTTCATGGCTCCTAGGCTCTACGCTAAGTGTCGGAAGGGACTGTGTTTAAACCATCTTCTCTTGGCAGCACCTGCACAGTATCTGGTATCCACCCTGTAAGGTAAATAAAAATAGTCAAGCCAGGCGGTGCATGCCTGTAATCCCTGTACTTGGGAGGCTGAGACAGGAGGATTGCAGGTTCAAGGTGAGCCTTAGCAGCATAGCAAAGCTCTCAGTAACCTAGCAAGACCCTGTTTCAAAACAAAATATAGAAATAAAAGGGGATGGAGTGTAGCTCACAGGTAGAATGCCCCGGGGTTCAATCCCCAGTACCATACCCCCCAAAAAATCAATCATTGGCTTTATAAGTGCTTGGATGGAAGTAGAGAATGACAACCCAGAAAATCTTGAGAACCTCAGGAAAGCAGACACCGAGGATTAATGAGTTTATTGAACATTGACTTTAGGGCTGAAATCTAGGGAAAGCCCTCTCAACTCTCACCTCACCTTCTTTACCCTGTTAAACACTGATGGGATTTATTTTCATGGCTCTTAGACACTAAGCTAAGTGTTGGAAGGGACTGTGTTTAAACCATCTTCTCTTGGCAGATACGTTTCTGTCCTCTGCTTCTGAAAGCTAAATATTTAATACATTTATAACTATGCATTTATTTGTTGAACTAATCAGGTGGATGGAATTCCATGAGAAACAGAAAGGATTCACACAGGGGTCTGCTGAGGTCCACAGTCTCCCTGATTCTGTTTCCTGGCTCTCTTCAGAGCTGCTGCAAACCAGCATTATCAGAAGCCCCCGGAGCCACCAGCCACGAGCCTTTCAACCCCTGTTGGCTGTAAAGCTTTGACCAAGCCTTAAGTTAAGCCAAGAACACTATACATTTACACTAATATTTATGTAGGACCGTTTCTGCCTTAGATTTTGCTTCCTCAGTTAATTATGATACTGGCTTTGCAAACTAAATAAACAAGATGGTGAGGCCCATGTCAAAGACAGCTCACAAGTCATAACAAAGGAAAAAGGAGAAGTTGTGAACTCTCTACCTCGGAATCCGCCTCATGATAGGATTCATAAATTCTAAGGTTTGTACCCAGAAGTTCTGGGTATCCTTATGGCCATACTGATATAGCTGTTGAAGGGCAATCCCTCAAGCCACACACATTGCTGATTTCGGTCGCACTTTCAAGTCACCCCGCCAGTGCAGAGAATTCATCAGGCCTCTTCGATTCATCAGGCCTCTTCACTCCATGTCTTCAAGCAAAGGATTAGAATACGCGGTGTGGTTTCAGATCCTGATGTGAAGAATCCACAAAGCTAAAGCAAACCAAATGCTGGTGTCTTTTATGAAGAGTTAATATATGGCTCAGGAGGCCAAGTCCGAATCTTAACCTTTCTTTAGGGAAATCTAGGATTTAACTTTAACTAAACATACCCACCAAGTCAAAGATCTTCAATGAGCAGAATGGCTGAAAGAAAAAAAATGGAGTAATTTAGGTCTTGAAATGAAGAGTAACAAGTATGAGATCAGAGAAAGTTTGGAAAATTTGTTTTAAAAATTAGGACAGGGTGGGGTTAAATTTTTTTTCCTTGTTCATTTTTGAGGTTTTGGGGAATGATTTTTGTATAGCAGCTCACTATATAGTTGATCATGAAATTAACTTAGTAATCAACCAGCACTTTTCAACAGAATAGACTAGTTTGAGAAACATCATGCATATACGTGGTTATGGGTCACAATATAAAAGCTGTTTCTATGAAAAGTTTTGAAGCCCACTGACCTAGGATTTGCATTGTGTGCATTGTAAATCAGGGGAGGCACTTTCAACTTCACTTGCATCTTTGGTGGAACAAGTGAATATTATTATTACTTGGCATGATTTCTTCAACACTTCTCCCCTCTGAAGGAGTCAACTAGCTCATTAATCGCGTTCTCTCCTCTGCAGGACCCGGTAGCTACTGTAGGTGAAGGAGTGTTGCCTTGAAGGCTTAGCAAGTGTCTTAAAATTCTCAATCCTCAGCTTCTTCATCTACAAAATTGGGAATACTGTCACCTACTTCAGAGCGTCAGACTGATGACTGATGGTAAATAAAAGCATTTAACATAATTCATGATGTTGGAAGAGAGATAAGTAAACGTTTTATTTTCTTCCAGCTTTTGTTCAGGGGTAAAGCTACCTTCTCCTATTCCTTGTTCCTCTATGAAGAGACAGGGTCACCTCTTGCACATTCCCTGGTGTTGGGACACTGTGACATTGTCAAGCACTTTTCTCCCATCAAATTAATGAAGGATTATGCCTACCCCCTCTCCCTGGTCAGCACAGCTTGCTTATGGAAAAATCAGAAAACATCTAAGAGCACTAACTGAGAATCAGCTCAGGTAAAAAAGCAATTTTCTCCAGCTGTTGGAGGGCAGCTGTGAATTACTCAGTCCATTTGCATTTATACTGCTTTCAAAGGTGGTGGTATTAGAGAGACAGGAGGGACACCTACCCAACAGAAAATGCTACCCCAGGACAGAGGAGAAAATGTTCCCCAAATTACGCCTGCATTTGGTTGGTGACAGTCTCTCTGTGCCAGAAAAGCAGGAGGCAGGGGTAAGAAGAGGTTACATTTGGTCTCATAGAGTAGCCCTCAAGATCAGGATTAGAATACCGATCTCTTAGGATTAATATCTAATCATTAGTCTCACTTGATTGATTTTTTTGTTTTGGGAAAATTTTACTTAAAATAGTTTAATTGTTGTGTAATGCAAAGTATAAAACCAAAGAGAATACTCGCAGTGTTGCTGATGGATCTCTTGGCTTTCACATCTCCATGACGTTTACTCTATCCCTGAACAATTCCAGATAAGCAAAGCCAGCAGCTGGGGAGACCCCAGCTGTAACTAAGTTTGATGTCCTTGCCTCCTCGAAAAGAAAGCCCATGGGGCCGAAGCCAAGCATCCAAAGACAGGGAAAATATTTTCCACTACCAAGGACAGATAATCTGAGCTATGTTAAAAACCCAGTCTCTCCGTGGAATTCTTACATGAACATTTCTCCCTTAGAGGTAAACCGAGGTCATTCGGGAATGTCATAGCAAATTTATTGCGAAGAGTCTTGCACGTTCAGTAACTATTTTGCTCTAGAAATAAATGCCCTCTGTCAGTAAAGATAGGCCAAGGAGGCCTGTCACAGCAGTCTTGGCATGAGTCAGTGGTCGGTCAGTATGACCACAGTTAGTTCCCCAGTCAGCAATATTTTTTACCTCGTAGGATTTGTAGCTCTTCCTGGGATACATGGGAAACCATCAGAGAGAGAGAAAAAATGAATTCATATTTGGAGTTCAGTTTAGGAGATGAAGTAATGGTTTGGGAAAGTATAGAGTTCAAAGTCAGACCTTCTTATATTCCTAGGCTTATCATCCTCACATTGTGGAGAACAGGGCAATTGCTGCTGTTTCATCCTTTCTGTATGAAGGCTGATCTTAAACCAGCTCTTTTCTTTAAACCAAGTTCCTCAAATGGGAACTATAGCATTCACATCCACTGTCTTCTCTGAGTCATCAATTGCTTCTTAGTAGCCCGATTCAGTTTCTCTCTCTCCCCACTGACCTCTACTGCTATCCCTCTATCTTCATAAGTCCACGTCTTTCTTACTCTCCTTTTTACCTCTCAGACTCCTCTTTGTGAGTCTTTTTTGTCTTAGCTTCTTATTTGTGCAATGTTGGCTTCTTATGGGATGATTTTATCACTTCTAATACTTTCCTCCACTGTAAAATGATGTCATAAAATATTACACTTAAGGTTCTTCTTCTACTTCTCCATTTTCCTCCTTAGCTACATTCTTATTTTCAGCATATCCCTTGTCTTCATCCTTTTCTTCATATCCAGAGATAGGTCTAATGGCAGTTAGCCTCCTGAAATTTCTCCCAATTCTGGGACTTTTCTCTCCATTCACATGGAGACTGGAATTTAAATTCACCCATAAACCCTCCCATCAAGGATTGTGACATTAAAAAGCTCCAATCAGAAGAGGTTGATCCTTTTTTATTGTCAAGCTTTTTAAGTTCTTTGTATATTCTAAGTATTAATCATTTATCAGAGGAATAGCTTGCAAAGATCTCCCATTCTGTTGGCTCTCTTTTAAGATTCTTGATGGTTGCCTTTGCCGCACAGAAGCTTTTCCATTTAATGCCATCCCACTTATTCTCATTTTAGTTTCTTGTGCTTTGGGGGTCTTATTGAGGAAGTTTCTACCAGTACCTATATGTTAGTAGTTTGCAATTACTCTCCTAGTAATTGCAAAATAACCCAATCAAAAAATGGGCAAGTGAACTAAACAGTTCACAAAAGAAGAAATATAAATGGTCAATAAATGTATGGAAACATGTTCAACATTATTAGCAGTTGCAGAGATGCAAATCAAAACTAGACTCAGACTCCACCTAACCCCAATTAGAATGGCAATGATCAAAAATACAAATAATAATAAATGCTGGAGAAGATGCAGGGAAACAGGAACTTTTATACATTGTTGGTGGGATGACAAATTAGTGCAGCTGCTTTAGAGACCAGTGTAGCGGTTCCTCAGAAGACTGGGAATGGAACCACTGTATGACCCACCTATGTCACTCCTGGACAGATTTCCAGAGACTGAAACCAGAATAGTATAGTGATACATGCATATCTATGTTTATAGCAGCACAATTCACAATCATCAAATTATGGAGCCAGACTTGGTGTCCATCAACAGATGCATGGAATGAATTGATGGAATATACACACAATGGAATTCTACTTAGCCATAAAGGAAAACAAAATTATGTCACTTGCAGGAAAATGGAATTATGTTAAGTGAAATCACCAAGTGCTGTGTGCAGGTATGTCTCTATCACTCCGAATTTCATTATGATGTATGACTGCAATGCACCAATAAAAAGTGGGGGGGGGGAGAAGAGGTTGCTCTTTTTGCCATGTGAGAGAAAAGTCAAGCTATTCTTAGATATATGTAAACTCAAAAGACTACCATCTACCTGCATTTCTGGAAAAGATCTTTGAAGAAGTATATCAGACAAGCAAAACTAAATCTGAACAATACCTTAAGAAGGAAGAAGACATGGTACAACAGAATTAGTGGCACATTCAAGGAAGTAAAACTGAATAATTCTAAACAAGTACTGATAATGTCTGTAAAATCAGTACTATTATTAGGAAAAATATTTAAATAGAACAATGGAAAATATAAAACTAATAACAATAGCAACCAAAAGCTAGAATTTTCAAATATTTTTTTATCAAAACATGAGTGATACACTGATGAAAGGGTGCTACTAACCATGGAGGGAAGTTAAGACAGACAAAGATCTTATCTTGTTCAAAAAAGGAAGGCTAAGCCAGGCGTGGTGGCGCACGCTTGTAATCCCAGTACTTTGGGAGGCAGAGACCGGAGGATCCGGGTTCGCGGCCAGCCTCAGCTCTCTCTCTCTCTCTCTCTCTCTCTCTCTCTCTCTCTCTCCCTGTCTCTCTCTCTCTACTTAGTGAGGCCCTCTGCAACTTCGTGAGACCCGGTTTCAAAATAAAGTATAAAAAATAGGGCCGGGGGTGTAACATGGAGGTAGAACACCCCTGCGTTCGATCCCCGGTACCGCAAAAAAAAAAAAAGGAAGGCTATTAATACTATAATTCTTCATTTTAATAGGCAACTCAAACATGTCTGTTAAATAAGCATAACTATTACTAAATTATACAGAAGAAGTATAGTTTCCAAACCACTTAAGGAGCAAAGAAGAAATGCAGAAAATATATTTAACCTAGGAAAGGAAATTAAATTTAAAAACATAATATGTATAAATAAAATAAAATAAAGTAATATGCTTCAAAAGGACCAAAGAGATCGGAAGTTATATTGAACATGAATAAACATAATTTACCTATTAAAACCAAAGCAGAGGGAGCCAGGGGGAGCTCACCAAGTGCCGTGTGCATGTGTGTCCCTATCACTGTGAACTACATTATGATGTGAGACTACAATGCACCAATAGAAGTATATTTTTTTAAAAAAATCATATCATTTGGGTTTAAAAAAAATAACTATTTTTCCAAAGGAAGCATATGCAACAGAATGACACAGAAAGGTTTAACGTAAAATCTAGGAGGAAAATTAATTCGGAAAATGAAATAAGAAGACATTAGAAATGATCATTGTAATCCTAGCTTAATAAAAACGTGTAAAAAAAAATACTGCTGACAACCCATGTCTAAAGAAATACAAATGGCCAACAAGTATGAAAACATCCCAAGCCTCTCATGTTTTAAGAAATTCAAAACAAAGTGATAAAGAGTAGCAATTTTCTATATATCAGATTGGCAAAAATAGAAGTGCTTGATAATATCCAGTGTTTACCAATAGGGAAACAGGCCCACTTAAACATGCTGGCGACTGCAAACTGAAACAGAATTTTTGGAGAGCAATTTGGCAGTCGCTTCAAAATGGTTTTTTTGCATATACACTTTGATCCAGCCATTTTATTTCTAGGAATTCATCCTACAGATGAAAGTACAGAATGGTGCAAAGATAGATGTGTAAGGATATTCTTGGCTACATTTTAATAAGGGCAAAAACTGAGGGGGGAAAAATCCATGTTCATCCACAGTGGATGAAAGGGATTCATTTTCATGTATCCCTATAATAAGATCTTAGAAAACTTTAAAAGAATGAATTACATCTATGTATACTGACTCGAGAAAATGTCCATGATGTGTTTGGGGCGAAAACAGGTAAGCTTGTTAACATGCATTTATGTTGTGATTCCATTTGCAGTTTTAATGGCAAAATATGGATTACATTAATTGCAACATTGTATCTTCATCAATTAGGGAAACATATCCGATTTGTTTTTCTAAGCATCAGACCTTACATGTTTTACCAGTGGAAAACCTAATGTTTTTCCATATTTACATTATTAGAGAGAGTGTGTGAGTAAGGGGTCTTCCTCAAGCCCACTTACAAATACTAGTCATTAGAGACCAATGAAACATGTGGTCCGTTCACCAGCATCGGCATTTCCTATTGTACCACAGGGGTATTTATCTTAAACGTGAATCTTTACACAGTCTGATGGCCACTCATCCACCGCCCAGGTCTTTCTACCCTTGCAGCTTCGATGCCCCTAAGTCTACAACAGTGGCTGCCTCGTCCCCCAAGGCTACAGATCCATTAGGTTACACTCGCATGCTCAGTACTCAGCCCCACTTCACAACAGTCACCAGATAGATCATAACCAGCCACCTATGGGCTCTTTTTTTTTAAGTTGTTTTTTAATACCTTTATTGGTGAATTATAGTCTCATACCATAATGTAGTTCATAGTGAAAGAGACATACATGCACACAGCACTTGGTGGGCAAGGGCTCCTAATTATGGGAGGGGGTAAGGAGAGAAGGAGGGGAGCTTTAGTTGAGTTACTCATAGATGAAAGCATTTCTAATGGAAACAGCCCAAAACAAGACAAGAATGCCCACTCTAACCAACCCCACTTAGTGGTGTGTTGGAGGTTTAGCCACTGTGGTCAGAGAAGTGCCAGAAGCGAGCGGGGCCCTGTCTGTCTCTGCGTCATCCTCAGTGTGTTGGGTTTTTCCTTAGGCTTCTTACTTTTGGTTGCAAAATGGTGCTTTCTTACAACCAAAGCAGACAGAGGAAGAAGAGGCAAGGACTGACTGTTGCCTCCTTCCATGAAGGAAATGGAAGAAGCTCAGAACACCCAAGAGACTTTCACATCCACATTGACCAGAACTCAATCCCACGATCACCTCCAGCAGCGAGAGCTGGGAATGGAGGTATTTCACTGGGCACCTTGGTCCCCAGAGAGGACGCTGACGTTTTGTTAGCAAGGAAGACACGAGGAGAGGAATGATAACGAGTAGACGAGAGGGTCCGCCACACTGGCTTTCTAAGGGATATGTCTAGCGTTCCATAATTGTTAGGATGTGTGCTGTCATTTTCTGATTCAGGGTTTTATGGGGAAGAAGCTATTTTCCATTCTTAGCTTGATGAGGCTTTTTAAAATCAGGAATGAATGTTAATACCATCAAAACCCTCTGTGGCACCTCCTGAGAAGATATTATAATGTGTTTGTTTTTTCAATTAATATGTTAATTTAGAGTAATAGGCTCCAATTGTTGACTCATTGTTGCAACCCTGGGATAAGCCATCTTTGGAATGTGGTTATTCTGTTGATTCATTATTGTATTTAATTTGAAAATACCATACTCATGGTTTTATATTGACGCGCATGAGTGAAATTGATCTATAGTTTTCTGTATGCTATCCTAATTATTTTCATAAAGATTCTGTAGCCACATAGAATGAGTGAAAACACATCTTAACCTTTTTTTTTTCTATTTAAATAGTTTAAATAGAATTGCTTGTCCCTTACAGATTTGGTAGGATTTTTCCTTTCAATAACTTAGGCCTGGTTGCTTTACATAGGTGATAGATGTATAATTACATAATTACATGTTCGGTTTTCTCTGATTCTTGGTATCTTCGGGATTTCTACCCCTTCTGGAAATAATGGTTATTGTGGTTATTGGTTGAGTTTGTTGGGGGATCTGCTTTATCTTCCTTTCTTTCCTTTTTTTTTTTATCTCTGAGCTACACCTCAAGGCCTATTTTATTTTATTTTTTACTTTGAAGCAGGGTCTCTGTGGGTTGCTGAGGCTGGCCACAAGGCTGGCCATGAACCTGTGATCCTCCTGTTTCAGTCTCCCAAGTACTGGGATTACAGGAGTGTGCCACCACACCTGGCTACCATTTCTTTTTCTAATGGCTACCATTTCTTTTTCTAATGTATACATTCTGTTAAAAACTTGACCTTAAGTATTACTTTGCAAGTTGTGATGGTTTGATCATACATTTATTCTTTCTCAAGTGAGTTGTCCTTTCAATATTGATTTTTTCTTTACATCGTGCAAATTTAAATGTATTTTTAGAATATTCATGTGACTAACACAAATATTCTAAAAATATTTATTTTTTATATTCTCGTGTCATTGTAGCTTTCATTGTTGTTGACAATAGTGGATGCTTATTACTTAGTGCTACCTAGTATTCAGCTATTATCTAATTTTGACATGAGCCTCTGTTCGTTGGGTCTCTCGTGGAAGGGTATTCTCCTCTCTCCTCACCTCAAGGCAGTCAGCAAATGGCTGTGTGACCTAGACTTAACCAATCTAATGCTCTTGCCCCAGATTTTGAATATTGAGGAGGTGGCAAAATGTAGAAGAGTTGAAAAAGTCTTCACAGTGGTGGGACAATGATAGGGAGAGACCAGAAGTGAGGGCAACAGCGAGATTCCAGGGACAGCCCGTATGTAAGAATAATAAGGCACAAGGTGGCACCTTGGACTAGACCTTGGCCATCTTGCCTGATGACTGGCCTTCCTGCACCTTGCCTGGTTCTGCAACCTATAGTTGATTCTATAGGCTCCCTGTTCTTAGTCCAATAAATTTTTTGACTATTTAAGAGTCATAGTAAGTTCTGTCCCTTGCAACCAAGGAACACTTTGGTAATTTATCAGATCCTGTATTAAGAGCCAGGAAGTATTTTCTATAAAAATTCTGCCTCATGAAAATGTACGAATTTTTTCCCCTTTGGGGCCTAAAATACAAATTTTATTAATAGTCCATTTTTTACTTATTGTCAGTTTCTTAGACACAAGAGTTTATACATCAAACTTATTTCTTATATAATTCGAACTTTCTATTTATTGCTGTGCTCTCTGGTTTGTTTGTTTCTGAGATAAGTGGATTTAAGTCTTATACTATTATAAATCTGGCCGGGTCCTGACCGTTTCATTAGCACACTCCCCAGTGTTAGTATCTGTAGGCGTTTCTCTCGAGCCCGTTCCCCTAGAGAATAATCTTGAAGCTCCTTGCCAAGAGAGATATAAGGCTGGCTGCCAACATGCTGGCTGAAGATTATCAAAAGAGGGCCAAGAATATCCCCACCAGAGATGCATTTTATCTGAATCTCCCTACTTTTTGTACAATGCTTAACCTCTGGCCTAAGACGGGGCATTCTGACCTCTCCCTATGAATAATCTCCTGTCTTCTCAAGTGTCAGGGAAGGTGGATGTGCAGTTCCCTGGGCCAAGGGCTGGGGTTCCCATCATTATACAGACTTTTAATCCCCTGATTTTAGTCATGACCCTTGTTCCTTCCTGCCCAGGTAAGAGATAGCTTTTCCCAGGGTTCTATGACTCAACTACCCTACTTTCCCTCTGCCTACAGCCCCTTAGGTTTCAGCTTTCTCCAATGTGCTATATAGGAAACACTCATCCAGCTTTTTCCCTTTGTCCCAAATCTGCTGACATCTCTAATCCATAGTCTTCCCTTCAGCTGTTTTTTCTATTTGTGGACACATACACACACACACACACACACACACACACACACACACACACACACACATTTTTGTAAGGGAATGGAGATATTTCTTTGGGTTTCTTTCTCCTTTTCTTGTCTATCTTTGGTAGTGTTAGAAGTAGTTTTATTTTTCTCTTTTCTAGTTGGTACAGCTTTTTACCTGGTAGCCAGGCAGGGGGGGATAGGGTGAAGAAGTGAGGTACCTAGGATGTAAATATAAGGATGGGCATGCTCTGGAGTCCTGACACCACCCTTGTATGGCCCTGAGAGTGAGCGCCTCCTCAAATTTTGTACACAAGGTGTGTACCTTCTTTATCCTACTGCCTCTTGACTCTCCTTTAACTATTTCCTTTTCTGCACCACACTTAAAAGATAGAACTCAAAAAGAAAGCCATAGTATTGTTGGCCTCAGGAGCCAAAGACTGGAATTTGGGGTTGCCAGAGTATCTGGAGGCTAATACAGGAAGTCTCAGGAAGAAAGGAGTCACAGAAGGGGAGGTACAAAATTTGCATGCAAATCTAATAATGCTTGAATGGGATGAGACTCCAAGTAGCCCAAGATAAGGCTCAACATCCTTCAGAGAATCACTCTATCCAAGGTCTCTACAACATATAATGCATAATGTTTAAAGTATAGGATCTTTAGAGACCCTGTTTCCAAATAAAGAATAAAACATAGGGCTGGGGGTGTAGCTCGGAGGTAGAAGGCCCCGGGTTCAATCCCCAGTCCTGCAAAAAAAAAAAGTAAATAAAGTATAGGATTTTTAGATTTTCAATAACATGACCTATAATAAAGAGAAAAATAGTTAATAGGAATAAAATCACAAATGTCCAAGAGGCCCCAGGTTGAGCTAACAAATAAGGACTTTAAATGAATCATAATAAATATGTTACAGAATCTATAGGGAAAATGGATTTAATGGTCAAGAAGAAAGGAAATTTTAGGAACAATACAGAATTCCATATACTGAAATCACATGTCATATGTTGAAATTATAAGCAGAAAGAAATCCTAAAACTGAAACATGTAACAACATGTAAAACTAAAACATGAACTATTTGTTGGATGGTATTTGCAAGCAGGCTCTATACAGGAGAGAAAACCAGTGAATTTGAAAATAAGTCCATAGAAAAGTTACAAGTTTAAGCAGAGTAAAAAAGAAATAAATTGAAAGAACAAGGACCAACCAATCATAAGTGGAGCAGTATTAAGTTGTAATTATATCAATTACAATTACATATGTAATTGCAGTCCCATAGGAAAAGGGAAAGGTAATGGGGAGCAAGAAATAATTAAATAAATGTTGCCTGAAACTTTTCCAAAGTTGTTCCAAAACAGCATCCTACCAATCCAAGAAGCTCAGGCAGATAAACACAAAGAAAACTATA
>PVJS01009541.1:0-51832 GCA_004027185.1 Glis glis
AACAACAATCAGTTGATGATGTATTTTGTTTCCCTAATCATTGTGTATAAAATCCTTGCCTAAAGCTTTGCAAAAATACACTCAGATGCAACCTCCTTGAGTTGTGTCTGTTTGTCACTCATCGCCGACTCCTTGCCCACCTTCCCGAGACCCCTGTCCCGTCGGTCTCAATGCTCTCCGGCTGAGCTGGTCCGTCGCATACCTAACGCAGGGACTGCCCAGGTGGCGCAGTGACTGCTGGGGTTGCACGCGGGAATGGCGGGGTCTGGTACCTAGCAAAGGGGCAGCCCATATGGCAGAGGCTGCCGGGGTTGCGCGCGGGGCCGCCCATGTGACGCAGGTTCAGCCCAGGTGGCTCAGGGGTGCCGAGGTTGCGCACATGGACGCCGGGGTCTCGTACCGGGTGCTGAGGTCGCCCAGATGGCTCAGGGCCTCTGGAGTGGTGCACTTGGACGCCGGGATCTTGTATATGGTGCAGGTTCCGCCCATGTGTTGCAGAGGACGCCCAGGTGGCACAGGGACTTCTGGGATGGCGCGCGGGTACGCCGGGGTCTAGTACTTGGCGCAGGGCCCACCCAGGAGGCGAAGGGGCTGCCGGAGTTGCGCACGTGTACTCCGGGGTCTTGTACTTGGTGCAGGGGCTGCCCAGGGGACGCAAGGGAAGCCCAGGTGGCACAGGGGCTACCGGGTTTGCACGCGGGGATGCCGGGCTCTGGTACCTGGCGCAGTGGGCGCCCAGGTGGTGCAGGGTCTCTCAGGGTGTTTCGATGTGATGCCGGGGACTGATACCAGGCGAAGGAGCCGCCCTGGTGGTGCAGGGGCCGCCCATGTAACTCAGGGGCCACCTAGGTGGTGCAGGGACTGCTGTGGTTGCTCTCTGGCATGCTGGGGTCTGGTACTTGGCACCGGGGGCACCCAGGTGGCGAGGGGCTGCCGGGGTTGCGTACGTGGACGCCGGGGTCTGGCACCTGGCGCAGGGTTCGCCCAGGGAGCTCAGGGACTGCTGGGGTGGCTCGCGGTGACACCCGGTCTGTTACCTAACACAGGGCCCCCCAGGTGGCTCAAGGACATTCGGGGTTGCACGCGGGGACGCCGTGGTCTGGTATCCAGTGCAGGGACTGCTGGGGTGGCACGCGGGGACACCTGGGTCTGACCCCTAGCACAGGGGCTGCACAGTTGGCGAAGGACCTATCGGGGTGGCTCGTGGTGACACCGGGGTCTGGTACCTAGTAAAGGACCCCCAGGTGGCTCAAGGACTTTCAGGGTTGCACGCGGGGACACTGGGGTGTGGTATATGGTGCAGGGGCCGCCCAGGTTGCGCAGGGGCTGCTGCGGTTGCGCGCAGGCATGCCGGGGTCTGGTAATTGGCACAGGGGGCACCCAGGTGGCGAGGAGCTGCTGGGGTTGCGTACGTGGATGCTGGGGTCTGGTACCTGCCGCAGGGGTCGCCCAGGGAGCACAGGGACTGCCGGGGTGGTGCGCGGTAACACCGGGGTCTGTTACCTGGTGCAGGGGCCGTCCAGGTGACGCAGGTGAAGCCCAGGTGGCACATGGGTGCTGGGGTGTGCACTTGGGCGCCGGGGTCTCATACCGGGTGCAAGGCCGCCCAGGTGGCTCAGGGGCTGCTTGGGTGGCACGCGTGGATGCCGGGGTCTATCGCCGGGGCTGCCACGTGGCAGGGGCTGCCGGGTTGTTTAGCGGTAATGCCCTGTCTGGTGCCTAGCACAGGGACCCCCAAGGGGCCTCAAGCACTTTCAGGGTTACATGCGGGGACACTGGGGCCTATTACATGGTTCAGGGACCGCCCAGTGGCGTAGGGGATGCCGGGGTTGCTCGCGGGGACGCCAGAATCAGGTACCCGGCGCAGGGGTCGCCCAGGTGGCACTGGAACTGCTGGGGTTGAGCGTGAGGACGCCGGGGTCTGGTACCTGGTGCAGGGGCTGCCCAGTAGGCGCAGGGGCATCAGGGGTTGCGTATGTGGACGCCGGGGTCTCGTACATGGTGCAGGGGCCACCAAGGTGTCGCAAGGCCTTCCAGGGTGGCTTGCGGTGACGCCGGGGTCTGGTACCCGGCGCAGGGGCCGTCCAGGTGACATAGTGGCCGCCCAGGTGTCACAGAGGCTACCAGGGTTGCTTCCGGGGACGCCGGGGTCTGGTACCTGGTGCAGGGGTCGCCCAGGGAGCTGAAGGCCTGGCGGGGTTTCACGCGGTAACACCGGGGTCTTGTAACTGGTGCAAGGGCCGCCCAGGGGACGCAAGGGCCGCCAAGGTGGCGCAGGGACTGCTGGGGTGGCAGGCGGGGACACCTGCATCTGACCCCTAGCGCAGGGGCAGCACAGTTCGCGCAGGACCTGCCGGGGTGTCTCGCGGTGACGCCGGGGTCTGGTACCTAGCAAAGGGGCCCCCCGGGGGGCTCAAGGACTTTCGCGGTTGCACGCGGGGACGCTGGGGTGTGGTGTATGGTGCAGGGGCCAATCAGGTGGCGCAGGGTCTGACGGGGTTGTGCGCGGCGACGCCGGGGTCAGGTCCCTGGTGCAGGGGTCGCCCAAGTGGCGAAAGAATTGCCGGGGTTCCGCGCGAAGACGCCGGGGTCAGGTACCGGGCGCAGGGGTCCCCAGGTGGCGCAAGGACTTCCGGGGTTGCACGCGGGGACGCCGTGGTCTGGTACCTAGTGCAGGGCCACCCAGGTGTCGCAGGTCCTGCCGGGGTGGCTCACGGTGACATCGGGTCTGGTACCTAGCACAGGGGCATCCCAGGTCACTCAAGGACTTTCGCGGTTGCACGTGGGGACGCCGGGGTCTGGTATCTGGTGCAGGGGCCGACCAGGTGGCGCACGAACTGCCCAGGTTGCACGCAGTGACTCCGGGATCTGATACCTGGTGCAGGGGCTGCCCAGCTAGTGCAGGGGCCGCTCATGTGATGCAGGGGCCGCCCAGGTGGTGCAGGGGCTGCTACAGTTGTGCGCAGGCATCCCGGGGTCTGTTACTTGGCACAGGGGGTGCCCAGGTGGCGAGGGGCTGCCAAGGTTGCGTATGTGGACGCCGGGATCTGGTACCTGGCGCAGGGGTCGCCTAGGAGCGCAGGGACTGCCGGGGTGGCGCGTGTTAATGTCGGAGTCTGGAACATGGCGCAGGGGCCACCCAGGAGACGCAGGGGCCGCCCAGGTGTCTCTGAGGCTGCCGGGGTTGCGCGCGGGGATGCCGAGGTCGCCCAAGGAGCGCAGAGACTGCCCGGGTTGCGCGCGGTAACACCTGGGTCATGTACCTGGCACAGGGGCCGCCCAGGGAACGCAGGGGCCACCAAGGTGGCGCAGGGAATGCTGGGGTGGCACGCGGGGACACCGTGGTCTGACCCCTAACTCAGAGGCCGCCCATGTGGTGCAGGAACTGTGGGGTTTTGGGCGGGGATTCTGGGGTCTGGTATCTTGCGCAGGGGCCGCCCAGGTGGCGCAGGGGTTCCTGGGGTTGTGTGCAGGGACGCCGGGGTGTGATACCAGGAGCAAGGGCCTCCCTGGGGGTGGGGGGGCTGCTCATGTGATGCAAGGGCCGCCCAGGTGGCACAGGGTTGCTGCGGTTGCGCGCCAGCATGCTGGGGTCTGGTAATTGGCACAGGGGGCGCCCAGGTGGCGAGGAGCTGCCGGGGTTGCGTACGTGGACGCTGGGGTCTGGTACCTGCCACAGGGGTCGCCCAGGGTGCACAAGGACTGCCGGGGTGGCGCGCGGTAACGCCGGCGTCTGGTACCTGGCGCAGGGGCCGTTTAGGTGATGCAGGTGCAGCCCAGGTGGAACATGGGTGCAGGGGTTGCACACTTGGGCGCTGGGGTCTCATACCGGGTGCAGAGGCCGCCCAGGAGGCTCAGGGGCTGCTGTGGTGGCACGCGTGAATGCCAGGGACTAGCGCTGGGGCTGTCCAGGTGGCAGGGGCTGCCAGGGTGTTTCGCGGTGTCGCTGGGGTATGGGACCTAGCACAGGTCCCCCCACAGGGGGCTCAAGGTCTTTCGGGGTTGCATGCGGGGAAGCCGAGGCCTGGTATATGGTTCAGGGACCGCCCAGTGGCATAGGGGCTGACGGGGTTGTGCGCGGGGACGCCAGAGTCAGGTACCTGGCGCAGGGGTCGCCCAGGCGGCGCTGAAACTGCTGGAGTTGAGCTGGAGTCAGGTACCTTTCGCAGGGGTATCCCAGGTAGTGCAGGGGCCGCTCATGTGATGCAGGGGCCACCCAGGTGGCGCAGGGGCTGCTGTGGTTGCGCGCAGGCATCCCGGGGTCTGGTACTTGGCAAAGGGGGCGCCCAGGTGGCGAGAGGCTGCCGGGGTTGCGTACGTACATGCCGGTATCAGGTACCTGGTGCAGGGGTCGCCCAGGAGCGCAGGCACTGCCGAGGTGGCGCGTGCTAACGCCGGAGTCTGGTACCTGGTGAAGGGGCTGCCCAGGAAGCGCAGGGGCATCAGGGGTTGCACACGTGGACGCCGGGGTCTTGTACATTGTGCAGGGGCCGCCAAGGTGACGCAGGGCCTTCCAGCGTGGCTCGCGGTGACGCCGGGTTCCGGTACCTGGCGCAGGTGCCGTCCAGGTGACGCAGGAGCCACCCAGGTGTCACAGAGGCAACCGGGGTTGTGAGCGGGGACTCCGGGGTCTGGTACCTGGCGCAGGGGTCGCCCAAGGAGCGCAGGGGCTGCCGGGGTCGCGCACGGTAACACCGGGGTCTTGTAACTGGCGCAGGGGCCGCCCAGGGGATGCAGTGGCCGCCAAGGTGGCACAGGGACTTCTGGGATCGCGCGTGGGGATGCCGGGGTCTATACTTGGCGCACGGGCCCCCAGGAGGCGCAGGGGCTGCTGGGGTTGCGCACGTGGACGCCGGGGTCTCCTACATGGCGTAGGGGCCGCCCAGGTGTCGCAGGGGCCGTCCAGGTGTCGCAGAGGCTGCCAAAGTTCTGCGCGGTTATGCCAGGGTCTGCTACCTAGCACAGGGGCCACGCATGTGGCTCAAGGATTTTCGGGGTTGCACGCGGGAATGCTGAGGTGTGGTACATGGTGCAGGGGCCGCCTAGGTGGTGCAGGGGCTGTTGGAGTTGTGCGCAGAGACGCCGGGGTCAGGTATCTCGCTCAGGGGACCCCAGGTGGTTCAGTGACAGCCGGGGTTGTGTGCGGGGACGCCGGGGTCTGGTACCTGGTGCAGCATCGCACAAGGACCGGAGGGGCTGCTGGGGTTGTGCGCTGTAACACCGGGGTCTTGTACCTGGCGCAGGGGCCGCCCAGGGGACACAGGAACACCTAGGTGGCACAGAGTCTGCCGGGATTGCGCGTGGGGATGCAGGGGTCTGGTATCTTGCGCAGGGGCCGACAAGGTGGCGCAGGGTCTGCTGGGGTGGCACGCGGGGACACCGGGGACTGACCCCTAGTGCAGAGGCCGCCCAGGTGGTGCAGGGACTGCCGTGGTTGCATGCATGGACACCGGCGTTTGGTACTGGCGCAGGGTCCGCCCAGGTGGCGCAGTTACTGCTGGGGTTGTGCTCTGGGACGGCGAGATCTGGTACCTAGCGAAGGGGCAGCCCAGATGGCAGGGGCTGCTGGGGTTGCCTGCGGGGATGCCGGGTCTTGTACCTGGCGCAGGGGTCGCCAAAGTAGCGCAGGGGCTGCTGGGGTTCACGCGGTGACACCGGGGTCTTGTAACTGGCGCAGGGGCCGCCCAGAGGACGTAGGGGACGCCCAGGTGGCACAGGGGCTGCCGGGTTTGCGCGCAATGATGCCGGGGTCTGGTGCCTGGAGCAGGGCTCGCCAAGTTGGCTCAAGTATTTTCAAAGTTGCACGCGGGGACGCCAGGGTCTCATACCGTGTGCAGAGGCCACCCAGGTGGCTTAGGGGCTGCTGGGGTGGCGCACGTGGAAGCTGGGGTCTGGTAGGTGCCCAGGTGGCGCAGGGACTACTGGCGTGGCGTGAGGAGACACCGGGGTCTGGTACCTGGTGCAGGAGCCGCCCAGTTGGCGCAGGAGCTGCCCATGTGATGCAGAGGCCGCCCAGGTGGCACAGGAACTTCTGGGGTGCCGTGCGGGGATGCCGGGGTCTGGTACTTGGCTCAGGTGCCGACCAGGAGGTTCAGGGGCTGCCGGGTTTCGCACGTGGATGCCGGGGTCTGGTACCAAGCACAGGGGCCCCCCAGGGGGCTCAAGGTCTTTCGGGGCAGCACGCAGGGACGCCAGGGTCTGGTACATGGTTCAGGGGACGCCCAGTGGCGCAGGGGCTGCTGGGTTGTGCGCGGTAACACCGGTGTCTTGTACCTGGCGCTGGGGTCGCCTAGGGGACGCAGGGGATGACTAGGTGATGCAGGAACTGCCGGGATTGCACGCGGTGACGCCGGGGTCTGATACCTGGTGCAGGGGCTGCCCAAGTGGTGCAGGGGCCGCTCATGTGATGCAGGGGCCGCCCAGGTGGCACAGGGGCTGCTGCAGTTGCGCTTAGGCATGCTGGAGTATGGTACTTGGCACAGGGGGCACCCAGGTGGCGAGGGGCTGCCGGGGTGGTGTACTTGGACACCGGGGTCTGTAACCTGGCGAAGGGGCAGCCCAGATGGCAGGGGCTTCCGGGGATGCATGCGGGGACTCAGGGTCTAGTACCTGGTGCAGGGGTCGCCCAGGGAGCACAGGGACTGCCGGGGTGGTGAGCGGTAACGCTGGCATCTGGTACCTGGCTCTGGGGTCGCCCAGGTGATGCAGGTGTAGCCCAGGTGGCACATGGGTGCCGGGGTTGAGCCCAGGTGGCGTCCGAGTGTGCAACCCCAGAACCCCTGTGCCACCTGGGCTGCACCTGCGTCACCTGGGCGACCCCTGCGCCAGGTAACAGTCCCCGCTGTCTTTGCGCGCAACCCCGGCAGGCTATGCGACACCTGGGCGGCCCCTTCGCCAGATATCAGACCCCGGCGTCCCCTTGTGCAACCCCGAAAGTCCTTGAGCCACCTGGAGGACTCCTGTGCCAGGTACCAGACTCCGGCGTAACAGCGAGCCACCCCGGCTGGCCCTACAACACCTGGGGTTCCCCTGCACTATGTACCAGACCCCGGCGTCCCCGCATGCAACCCTGGAAGTCCTTGTGCCACCTGGGGGACCCCTGAGCCAGGTACCTGACCCCGGCATCCTCGCGTGAAACCCCGGCATTTCCTGTGCCACCTGGGCGACTCCTGTACCATGCACCACACCCCAGCGTCCCTGCGTGCAACCCCAAAAGTTCTTGAGCTACCTGGAGGGACCCTGTGCTAGGTACCAGACCTCGGCGTCACCGCACGCAACCCTAGCAGCCTCTGCGACACCTGGGCGGCACCTGATATTACACGAGACCCCGCCCCTGAGCCACCTTGGCGGCCTCTGCACCCGGTATGAGACCCCGGCGTCCAAGTGCACCACTCCGGCACACCTGCACCAACTGGGCTGCTCCTGCATCACTTGGGCGGCCCCTGCGCCAAGTACCAGACGCCGGCGTTACCGCACGCCACCCTGGAAATCCCTGCGCTCCATGGATGACCCCTGCACCAGGTGCCAGACCCCGGCGTCCAGGTACGCAACCCCGGCAGCCCCTTGCCACCTGGGTGCCCCTGGTGCCAAGTACCAGACCCCGGCATACCTGCGCGCAACCGCAGCAGCCCCTGTGCCAACTGGGCGGCCACTGCATCAGAAGGGTGGTTCCTGCACCACCTGGGCGGTCCCTGTGCCAGGTATCAGACCCCGGCGTCACCGCGTGCAACCCCGGCTGTTCCTGCGCCACCTGGGAGGCCCATGCGCCAGGTACCAGACCCCAGAATCATCGCGCGCAAATCGGCAGCCCCTTTGCCACCTGGGCATCTTCTGCTTCCCCTGGGCAGCCCCTGCGCCAGGTAAAAGACCCTGGTGTTACCGCGCGCAACCCCTGCAGCCCCTGTGCCACGCGGGCTGCACCTGTCTCACCTGTTCTGAACCGGCGCCAGGTACCAGAAACCGGCGTTACTGCAGACCACCCCGGCAGTCCCTGCGCCACCTGGGCGTCCCCTGCACCAGTACCAGACCCGGGCGTCCTGGCGTGCCATCCCAGAAGTCTCTGTGCCACCTGGGCGGCCTCTGCATCACATGGGCGGCTCCTGGGCCACCTGGGCAGCTCCTGCACCATATACCACACCCCGGCGAATACGCGCGCCTCTCCAGAGGCCCTGAACCACCTGGGCGGCCTCTGCATCTGGTACAAGATCTCAGCATCCAAGTGCGCAACCCCGTCCCCCCTGCGCCACCTGGGCTGCACTTGCGTCACCTGGGCGGCCCCTGTGCCAGCTACCACACCCCAGCATCCCCGCTTGCAAACCCGGCAGCCCCTGTGCCACCTGGGCTTCCCCTGCGTCCCTGGGCAGCCCCTGCGCCAGGTACAACACCGCGGTGTTACTGCGTGCAACCCCGACAGCCCCTGCATTCCTTGGGCAATGCCTGCGCTAGGTACCAGACCCCGGCGTCCCCGCGTGGAACCCTGGCAACCCTGCCAACTGGGCTGCCCCTTCACCAGGTACCAGACCCCGCCATCCCCGCGCGCCACCCTGGCTGTCACTGCGCCACCAGGGTGGCCCCTGCACCAGGTATCAGACCCCGGCGTCCTCGCGCACTACCCCGGAAGTCCTTGCTCCACCTGGGGTCCCCTGCGCTACTTAACAGACCCCGGCATCCTCGTGCACAACTATGGCAGTTCCTGCGCAACCTGGGCGACCCCTACGCCAGGTACCTTACCCTGGCGTCCCCGCGCGCAACGCTGGCAAGCTATGCGACTCCTGGGCGGCCCTGCGGCAGATTCCAGACTCCGGCGTCCCCGTGTGCAACACCGAAAGTCCTTCAGCTACCTGGGGGGTTCTTGTGATAGGTACTAGACCCCGACGTAACCGCAAGCCACCCCAGCAGGCCCTGTGACACCTGGGGTGCCAATGCAATAGGTACAAGACCCCGGCGTCCCCGCGAGCAACCCAGGAAGTCCTTGTGCCACCTGGGGTACCCCTGCACCAGGTACCTGACTCCGGCGTCCTCCCGCGCAACCCCAGCAGTTCCTGTGCCACTTGAGAGACCCCTGCACCATGTGCCACACCCCAGCGTCCCCGCGTGCAACCCCGAAAATCCTTGAGCCAACTGGGGGGCCTCTGTGCAAGGTACCAGACCCCAGAGTCACCGCGCGCAACCCCGGCAGCTTCTGCGACACCTGGGCAGACCCTGCGACACCTGGCTGGCCCCTGACAATATACAAGACCCCGGCATCCACTGCATCAGAAGGGTGGCTCCTGCACCACCTGGGTGGCCCCTGTGCCACGTATCAGACCCCGGCGTCACCGCGTGCAACCCCGGCAGTTCCTGCACCACTTGGGTGGCCGCTGCGCCAGGTACCAGACCCCAGTGTTAACGCACGCAACCCCGGCAGCCCCTGCACTCCCTGGGCGACGCCTGTGCCAGATACCAGATCCCGGCGTCCCTGCGCGCAACTCAGGCATCCCGTGCCAACTGGGCTGCCCCTTCCCAGGTACCAGATCCCGCCGTCCCCACGTGCAACCGCGGAAGTCCTTGCGCCACCCGGGACACCTGCGCCAGGGACCTCACCCCGGTGTCCTCGCACGCCACCACGGCAGTTCCTGCACCACCTGGGCGACCCCTACATCATGTACCACACCCCAGTGTCCCCGTGTGCAACCCCGAAAGTCCTTGAGCCACATGGGGGGCCCTGTTATAGGTACCAGAACCCGGCGTCACCATGCGCAACCCCGACAGCCTCTGTGACAACTGGGCGGCTCCTTCGACACCTGAGAGGTCCCTGCACCAGGTACCTGAACCCAGCGTCCCTGCGCACAACCCAGGCAATCTATGCGACACCTGGGTGCCCCTGCGCCATATACCACACCCCGGCGTCCCCGTGTGCAACCCTGAAAGTCCTTGAGCAAATTGGGGGGCTTCTGTGTTAGGTACCAGACCCCGGCATAACCGCGAGCACCCCGGAGGCCCTGCGATACCTGGGGTGCCCCTGCGCTAGGTACCAGACGCCGGCGCCTCGCGCGCAAACCCGGCAGGCTATGCGACACCTGAGCGGCACCTGAGCCAGATACCAGACCGCGGCATCATAGTGCGCAAACCCGGCATCCCCTGTGCAACATGGGCATGCCCTGCGGCCCCTGGGCGGACCCTGCGCCAGGTACAAAACCCCAGTGTTACCGCGCGCAACCCTGGCTGCCCCTGCGCTCCTTGGGCGATGCCTGCGCCAGGTACCAGATCGGGGCGTCCCCGCATGAAACTCCGGCATCCCATGCCAACTGGGCTGCCCCTTCACCAGGTACCAGACAGCGCCGTCCCCGCGTGCAACCGCGGAAGTCCTTACGCCACCTGGGGGAGCCCTGGCCAGGGACCTCACCCCGGCGTTCTTGCGCGCAACCCCTGCAGTTCCTGCGCCACCTGGGCGACCCCTGCACCATGTACCACACCCCAGCATACCCGCGTGCAACCCCGAAAGTCCTTGAACCACCTGGGGGGCCCCTGTTATAGGTACCAGACTCTGGCGTCACCACGCACAACCCCAGCAGACTGCAACAACTGGGTGGCCCCTGCGACACCTGAGCGGTCCCTGTGCCAAATACCTGAACACCGTGTCCCCGCGCAAAACCCAGGCAGGCTATGCGACACCTGAGCGGCCCCTGCGCCAGATACCAGACCCCGGCGTCCCCGTGTGCAACCCCGAAAGTCCTTGAGCCACCTGGGGGGCTCCATTGCTAGGTACCAGACCCCGGAGTAACCGAGAGCCATCCTGGCAGGCCCTGCGACACCTGGACGGCCCCTGTGCCATGTACGAGACCCCGGCATACACGTGCGCAACCCCGGCAGCCCCAGCGCCACCTGGGCGGACCCTGCACCAAGTACCAGACCCCGGCGTCCCCGCGCGCTACCCCAGCAGCCCCTGAGCCACCTGGGCGGCCTCTGCACCTGGTACGAGACCCCGGCGTCCAAGTGTGCAACCCCGGCACCCCTGCGCCACCTGGGCTGCACCTGCGTCACCTGGGCGGCCCCTACACCAAGTAGCAGACCCAGGCATCCTCGCGTGCAACCCCAAAAGTCCTTGAGCCACCTGGTGGGCCGCTGTGCTACGTACCAGACCCCAGAGTCAACGCGCACAACCCGGCAGCCCCTGAGACACCTGGGCGTCCCCAGCTACACCTGGGTGACTGCTGCGCCAGGTACCAGACCCCGGCTTCCCCGCTCACAAACAAGGCACCCCTTGTGCCACCTGGGCATCCCCTGCGTCCCCTGGGAGGCTCCTGCACCAGGTACAAGACCCCGGTGTTACCGCGCACAACTCAGGCAGCCCCTTCACTCCTTGGGCAACCCTGAACCAGGTACTAGACCCTGGCGTCTCCGCATGCAACCCCGGTAGCCTCTGCGATACCTGGGTGGCCCCTGCATCACGTGGGCGGCCACTGCGCCAGGTACCAGACCCCGGCGTCACTTCGAGCCTCCCTGGAAGGCGCTGCGACACCTTGGCGAACCCTGCACCAGGTACCAGACCCTGGCGTCTCCGGGCGCCATCCCAGAAGTGCCTGTGCCACCTGGGCGGTCTCTGCATCACATGGGCAGCCCCTGCGCTACCTGGGCGGCCCCTGCACCATGTAACAGACCCCGGCGTCCCTGCGCACAACCCCGGCAACCCCTGCGCCACCTGGGTGGCGTCTGCATCAGAAGGGCTACTCCTGCACGACCTGGTGCCCTGCGCCTGGTATCAGACACCAGCGTCACCGCTTGCAAACCTGGCAGTTCCTGCGCCACCTGGGCGGCCCCTTCACCAGGTACCAGGCCCCGCCGTCCCAGTGCGCCACTCTGGCTGTTACTGCGCCATCTGGGTGGCCCCTGCGCCAGGTACCAGACCCCGGCGTCCTGGCGCGCAACCCCGGAAGTCCTTGCGCCAGCTGGGGTCTCCTGTGCTGGGTAACAGACCCAGGCGTCCTCGTGCAAAACAATGGCATTTCCTGCGAAACCTGGGCAACCCATGTGCAAGGTACCTGACCCCGGCGTCCCCGCGCGCAACCCCGGCAGGCTATGCAACACCTGTTCAGGCCCTGCACCAGATTCCAGACCCAGGCGTCCCCGCGTGCAACCCCGGAAGTCCTTGTGCCACCTGGGGGACCCCTGCGCCAGGTACCTGACTCCAGCGTCCTCTCGCACAACCCCGGCAGTTCCTTTGCAACCTGGGCTACCCCTGCACCATGTACCACACTCCAGCGTCCCCGCGTGCAACCCCTAAAGTCCTTGAGCCACCTGGGGGGCCTCTGTGCTATGTACCAAATCCCGGAGTCACCACGCACAACCCCGGCAGCTGCTGCGACACCTGGGCAGACCCTGCGACACCTGGGCAGACCCTGACAATATACAAGACCCCGGCATCCACTGCATCAGAAGGCCGGCTCCTGCACCACCTGGGTAGCCCCTGCGCCACGTATCAGACCCCGGCGTAACCGCGTGCAACCCCGGCAGCCTCTGCGACATCTTGGCGGCCCCTGTGACACCTGAGCAGTCCCTGTGCCAGGAACCTGAACACAGTGTCCCTGCGCATAAACCAGGCAGTCTATGTGAAACCTGGGTGCCCCTGCGCCAGATACCAGACCCCAGCGTCCCCGTGTGTAACCCTGAAAGTCCTTGAGCCACCTGGGGGGCTCCTGTTCTAGGTAGCAGACCCCGGCGTTACCGCGAGCCAAACGGCAGGCCCTGCGATACCTGGGGTGCCCCTGCGCTAAGTACCAGAACCTGGCGCCCCGCGAGCAACCCCAGCAGGCTATGCAACACCTGAGCGGCCCCTGAGCCAGATACCAGACCCCGGCAGCATCGTGCGCAAACCCGACAGCCCCTGTACAACCTGGGCGTCCCCTGCGGCCCCTGGGAGGCCACTGTGCCAGGTTCAAGACCCCAGTGTTACCGTGCGCAACCCCGGCAGCCCCTGCGCTCCTTGGGCAATGCCTGCGTCAGGTACCAGATTGGGGCGTCCATGCGCGCAACTCCGGCAGCCCTTGCCAACTGGGCTGCCCCTTCGCCACGTATCAGACAGCGCTGTCCCCGTGTGCAACCGCGGAAATCCTTGCGCCACCTGGGGGACCCCTGCGCCACAGACCTCACCCCGGCGTCCTTGAGCGCAACCCCGGCAGTTCCTGCGCTACCTGGGCGACACCTGCACCATGTACCACACCCCAGCGTCCCCACGTGCAACCCTGAAAGTCCTTGAGCCACTTGGGGTTCCCCTGTGCTAGGTACCAGTCCCAGGCGTCACCGCGCGCAACCCTGGCAGCCTCTTAGCACTTGGGCGGCCCCTGCGACACCTGGGTGTCCACTGACAATATACGATACCCCGGCATCCACGTGCGCAACTCTGGCAGCCCCTGCGCCTCCTGGGCGGCCCCTGCGCCAAGTACCAGACCCCGGCATCCCCGTGCACCACTCCAGCAGACCCTGAGCCACCTTGGCGGCCTCTGAACCCATACAAGAACCCGGCGTACAAGTGCGCAACCCCCGCACCCCTGAGGCACCTGGGCTGTACCTGTGTCACCTGGGCAACCCCTTCGCCAAGTAATAGACACCGGCGTCCCTGCATCTCCTGGGCGGCCCCTGCGCCAGATGCCAGACCCCAGTGTCCCCGCGCGCCCTCCCGGCAGTCCCTGCGCTCCCTGGGCGACCCCTGCGCTAGGTATCAGACCCTGGCGTCCACGTACGCAACCCCGGCAGATCCTGCGCCACCTGGGCGACCCCTACACAATGTACCAAAACACAGCGTCCCAGCGTGCAACCCCGAAAGTCCTTGAGCCACCTGGGGGGCCCCTGTGCTAGTTACCAGACCCCGGCATACTGCGCGCAACCCCGGCAGCCTCTGGGACACCTGGGCGGCCCCTGCGAAACCTGTGTGGCCCCTGTGCCATGTACGAGACCCCGACGTCCACGTGCGCAACCCCAGCAGCCCCTGCGACTCCTGGGCGGCCTCTGCGCCAAGTACCAGACCCCGCCGTTCCCGTGCGCCACTCCATCAGTCACTGAGCGCCCTGGGCGGTCCCTGCGCCAGGTACCAGAACCCGGCGTCTTTGTGCGCAATCCCGGAAGTCCTTGCGCCACCTGGCAGCCCCCTGCGCTAGGTACCAGACCCGGGCATCCTCGCGCACAACCACTGCAGTTCCTGCACCACCTGGGTGACCCCTGCACCAGATAACATACCCCAGCGTCCCCGCGTGCAACCCCGAAAGTCCTTGAGCCACCAGGGAGCCCCAGTGCTAGGTACCAGACCCAGGCGTCACCGCGAAACACCCCGGGAGCCCCTGCCATCTGGGCGGACCCTGCTCTAGGGGTCAGAACCCGGTGTCCCCGCGTGCCACCCCAGCAGTCCCTGCGCCACCTTGGTGGCCCCTGCGTTCCCTGGGCAGCCCCTGCGCCTGTTACAAAACACCGGTGTTACCGCGCACAACCCCGGCAGCCCCTGTGCTCCTTGGGCGACCCCTGCGCCACGTACCAGACCCCGGCGTCCCCACGCACAACCCCAGTAGCCTCTGCGACACCTGGGCGGCCCTGCATCTCCTGGATGGCCCCTACACCAGGTACCAGACCTGGGCATCACTGTGAGCCACCCTGGAAGGCCCGGAGACACCTTGGCAGCCCCTGCACCATATACGAGATCCTGGCGTCCACATGCGCAACCCCTGATGCCCCTGCACCTCCTGGGAGTCCCCTGAACCAGGTACAAGACGCCGGCGTCCTCGCACTCAACCCCGGCAGTTCCAGCTCTACCTGGGCGACCCCTACGCCATGTACCTGACTCCGGCGTCCCCGCGGGCAACCCGGGCAGCCCCTGCGCCACTGTACATCTCCTGAACCATGTACCAGACCCCGGCGTCGACGATTGCAACCCCAAAAGTCCTTAAGGCTCCTGGGGGGCCCCTGTGCTAAGTACCCGACTCCGGGGTCACCTCGAAACACCGCGGCAGCCCCTGCCACCTGGGAGGCCCCTGCGCTAGACCCTGGCGTCCTCGCGTGCTACCCAGAATGTCCTTGAGCCACCTGGGGGGCCCCTGTGCTAGGTACCATACACCGGCGTGAACGCGTGCAGCCTCTGCGACACCAGGGCAGCCCCTTCGTCACCTGGGCGGACCCTGCACCATGTACGAGATCCCGGCGTCCACGTGCGCAACCCCGTCAGCCCCTGCGCCTCCTGGGCGGCCCTTGGGCCAAATACCAGAACCCGGCATTCCCGCACGCACCCCAGAAGTCCCTGTGCCACCTGGGCGGCCTCTGCATCACATGGGCGGCCCCTGCCCCAAATGGGTGGCTCCTGCACCATGAACCAGACCTCGGCGTCCACGCGCGCCACCCCAGCATCCCCTGAGCAACCTGGGCGGCCTCTGCACCTGGTACGAGACCCCGGCGTCCAATTGTGCAACCCATGCCCCCCTACGCCACCTGGGATGCACCTGCGTCACCTGGGCGGCCCCAGAGCCAGGTTCCAGACCCCGGCATCACCGCATACAACCCCGGTAATCCCTGCGCCGCCTGGGCGGCCCCTATAGCAGGTACAAGACCCCGGCATACCCGCGGGCAAACCCGGCACCCCTTGTGCCACCTGGGCGTCCCCTGCGTCCCTTGGGAGGCCCCTGCGCCAGGTACAAGACCTCAGTGTTACCGCGCGCAACCCAGGCAGTCCCTGCACCACCTGGGCGGCCCCTAAGCCAGGTACCAGACCCCGGCGTCCCCACGCACAACCCCGGTAGACTCTGCGACACTTGGGCAACCCCTGTGTCACCTGGACGGCCCCTGCGCCAGGTACCAGACCCCAGCGTCACCGCGCGCCACCCCAGAAGTCCCTGTGCAACCTGGGCGTCCTCTGCATCACATGGGCAGTCCCTGTGCCACCTGGGCGGTCCCTGCACCATGTCCCAGAATTCGAAGTCCCTGGCACAACCCCAGCAGGCCCTGCGACACCTGGGCGGCCCATGCACCAGATACCAGACCCCGGCGTCCCCGCGTGCAACCCCGAAAGTCCTTGAGCCACCTGAGGGGCTCCTGTGCTAGGTACCAGACCCCGGCGTCAACGCGAGACACCCCGGCAGGCTCTGTGCCATCTGGGCGGCCCCTTTGCCTGGTACCAGACGCCAGGGTTACGCGCGCCACCCCGGCAGTCCTTGCGCTCCCTGGGTGATCCCTGTGCCAGGCGCCAGACACCAGTGTCCACGTACTCAACTCCGGCAGCCCCTCGCCACCAAGGAGCCCGCGGTGACAAGTACCAGACCCCAGCATGCCTGAGAGCAACCGCAGCAGCTCCTGCGCCACCTGGGCGGTCCCAGCATTACATGGGCGGCCCCTGCATCACCTGGGGGGCCCCTGCGCCAAGTATCAGACCCCGGAGTCATCTCGTGCAACCTCGGCAGTTACTGCGTCACCTGGATGGCCCCTGCGCCAAGTACCAGACTCCGGCATCATAGCGCGCAAACCCGGAAGCCCCTGTGCCACCTGGGCATCCCCTGCATCCCCTGGGCGGCCCCTGTGACAGGTACAAGACCCCGGTGTTACCGCGCGCATCCCCGGCTGCCACTGCACCACCTGTGGTCGCCTGTGCCAGGTAAATGACCCCGGCGTCTATGCGAGCAACCCCCGTAGCCCCTGCGCCACCTGGGTGGCCCCTGCACGATGTACCACACCCCAGCGTCCCCGCGTGCAACCCCGAAAGTCCAGGACCCACATGCGTGGCCCCTGTGCTAGGTACCAGAAACCGGCGTCACCGCACGCAAGCCGGCAGCCTCTGCGACACCTGGGCGGTCCCTGCTACACCTCGGCGGCCCTGCGCTATTTAGGAGACCCTGGGGTACACGTGCGCAACCCCAACAGATCCTGCGACTCCTGGGCAGCCCCAGCACCAAGTACCAGTCCCCGGCGTTCCCACACACCATCCCAGAAGTCCCTGTGCCACCTGGGTGGCCTCTACATCACATGGGCTGCCCGTGCGCCACCTGGGCAGCTCCAACACCATATACCAGACCCCGGCATCCACGCACGCCTCTCCAGAGGCCCTGAGCCACCTGGGCGTCCTCTGCACCCGGTACGAGACCCCGGCGTCCAAGTGCGTAACCCCGGCCCCCCTGCACCACCTGGGCTGAACCTGCGTCACCTAGCAGCGCCTGCGCCAGATACCAGACCCCGGCATCCCCGCGCGCAAACCCGGCAGACCCTGTGCCACCAGGATGTCCCCTGCATCCCCTGGGAGGCCCCTGCGGCAGGTACAAGACCCCGGTGGTACCGCACACAACCCCGGCAGCCCCTGCGCTCCTTGGGCGACCCCTTCGCCAGGTAACACACCCAGCATCCCTGCACGAACCCCGGCAGCCCCTACCATCTGGGCTGCACCTGGGCCAGGTACCAGACCCCGGCATCCCCGCGCTCAAACCCGGCAGACCCTGTGCCAACTGGACGTCCCCTGTTCCCCTGGGCGGCCCCTGCAGTAGGTAAAAGACCCCGGTGTTACCGCGCCCAACCCAGGCAGCCCCTGCGCTCCTTGGGCGACCCCTGCGCCAGGTAACACACCCGGCGACCCCGCGCGCAACCCCGGCAGCACCTGCCATGTGGGCTGCCCCTTCGCTAGGTACCAGACCCCGCCGTACACGCACGCCACCCTAGCAGTCACTGCGCAACCTGGGCTGTCCCGGCGCCTGGCACCAGACCCCGGCGTCCTCACGCACAACCCCAGAAATCCTTGCGCCACCTCGGGTCACCTGCGCTAGGTACCAGACCCCGGCGTCCTCACGAACAACAATGGCAGTTCCTGCGCCACCTGCGCTACCATTGTGCCAGGTACCTGATCCAGGCGTCCCCGCGAGCAACCCCGGCACGCTATGTGACACGTCGGCTGCCCCTGCTCCAGAAACCAGACCCCGGCATCCCCGCGTGCAACCTCAAAGTCCTTGAGCCACCTGGGGGGCCCCCGTGCTAGATACCAGACTGCGGCGTCACCGCGAGTCACCCCGGCAGGACCTAGGACACTTGGGTGGCCCCTGCGCTAGGTACCAGACCCCTGCATCCCCGCGTGCAACCCTGGAAGTCCTAGCACCACCTGGGGGACCCCTGCGCCAGGTACCTTACCCCGGCGTCTTCGCGTGCAAGCCCGGCAGTTTTTTCACCACCTGGGCGAGCCCTGCGCCAGGGACATTACCCCGGCATCACCGCGAGCCACTCCGGCAGACCCTGTGCCACCTGTGCGGCCCCTGCGCTAGGGGTTAGACCTCGGTGTCCCCGCGTGCCACCCCAGCAGTTCCTGCACCACCTTGGCGGCCCCTGCGGCCCCTGTGCGGCCCCTGCACCAGTTACAAGACCCCGGTGTTACCGCGTGCAACCTCGGCAGGTCTGCGCTCCTTGGGCGACCCCTGCGCCAGGTACCAGACTCTGGCGTCCCCGCGGTCAAACCCGGTAGCCTCTGCGACACCTGGGCGGCCCCTGCGTCACCTGGACAGCCCCTGTGCCAGGTACCTGACCCTGGCGTCACCGCGAGCCACCCTGGAAGGCCCTGCGACACCTGGTCAGCTCCTGCACCCGGTACCAGACCCCGGCATCCTCACGTTCAACCCCGGCAGTTCCAGCGCCATCTGGGCGACCCCTGCGCCAAGTACCTGACTCCGGCGTCCCCGCACGCAACCCCGGCAGTACCTGCACCACTGGGCGTCCCCTGAACCATGTACCAGACCCCGGCGTCCCCGCGTGCAACCCCAAAAGGTTGTGAGCCCCTGGGGGGCCTTTGTGCTAGGTATCAGACCCCGCCGTCCCCGCGCGCCACCCCGGCTGTCACTGCAAAACCTGGGCGGCCCCTGCACCAGGTACCAGACCCCGGCATCCTCCCGCACAACAATAGCAGTTCCTGCGCCACCTGGGAGGCCCCTGCGCCAGATACAAGATCCCAGTGTTACCGCGCACAACCCCGGAAGTCCCTTCGCTCCTTGAGCGATGCATGCGCCAGGTACTGGACCCCGGAATCCCGCGCGCAACTCTAGCAGCCCCTGCCAACTGGGCTGCCCCTTCGCTAGGTATCAGAGCCCGCCGTACCCGCGCGACACCCCGTCTGTCACTGTGCCACCTGGGCAGCCCTTGCGCCAGGTTCCAGAACCCGGTGAACTCTCGCACAACCCCAGAAGTCCTTGCCCAACCTGGGGGCCCCTGCACTAGGTACCAGACCCCGGCGTCCTTGCAAACAACAATGGCAGTTCCTGCGCCACCTGCGCGACCCCTGCGCCAAGTACCTTATCCCGGCATCCCTGCGTACAACCCCGGTAGGCTTTGCGACACCTCGGAGGCCCCAGCACCATGTACGAAACCCCAGCTTCCACGTGTGCAACCCCTGATGCGCCTGCGCCTCCTGGGCGGCCCCTGCACCATGTACCAGACCCCGGCAGTTCCAGCACCACCTGGGCAACCCCTGCGCCAAGTACCTGACTCAGGTGTCCCAGCGCACAACCCCGGCAGCCCCTGCTCCACTGGGCGGCCCCTGAACCATGTACCAGACCCCGACGTCCCCGCGTGCAACCCCGAAAGTCCTTGAGCCCGCTGGGGGGCCCCTGTGCTAGGTACCAGACCCCAGCGTCGCTTTGCGCTATGCCTGTAGTCTTTGCGCCACCTGGGTGGCCCCTGCACCTTGTACCAGACCCCGGCGTCCACGGGCGCCACCCTAGCGGCCCCTGAGCCACCTGGGTGGTGTCTGCAACCGGTATGAGACCCCAGCGTGCAAGTGCGCAACCATGGCCATCATGTGCCACCTGGGCTGCACATGCGTCACTTGGGCGGCCCCTGCGGCAGGTACCAGATGCCGGCATTACCGCGTGCCACCTGGGCAGTCCCTGTACTCCCTGGGCGACCCCTGCGCCAGGTACCAGACCCCGGCGTCCAAGTACGCATCCCCGGCAGCCCTTCATCATCTGGGCGCCCCCCGTGCCAAGTACCAGACCTGGCATGCCTGCCCGCAACCGCAGAAGCCCCTGCGCCATCTGGGTGGCCCCTGCATCGCATGGGCGGCCCCTACACCACCTGGACAGCCCCTGAACCAGGTATCAGACCCTGGCTCCCTGCGCTCAACCGCAGTAACCTCTGCACCACCTGTGCGTCCCCTGCGCCAGATACAAGAACCCAGCGTCCCTGCGTGCAACCCCGGCAGTCTCTGGGCCTCCTGGGTGGCCTCTGTGCAAGGGGTCAGAAACCGGTGTCCCCACGTGCCATCCCAGCTGTCCCTGCACCACCTTGGCGGCTCCTGCATCCCCTGGGCAGCCCCTGCGCCAGGTATCATACCCCGGCATCCACGTACGCAAACCCGGCAGCCCCTCAACACATGGGTGCCCCCTGTGCCAAGTACCAGATCCCGGCATGCCTGCGCGCAACCGAAGCACCCCTGTGCCACCTGGGCAGCCCCTGCAACACATGGGTGGCCCCTGCACCACCTGAGCAGCCCCTGCGCCAGGTATTAGACCCCGGCGTCACCGCGTGCAACCCCGGCAGTTCCTGAACCACCTGGTCGGCCCCTGCGCCAGATACCAGACCCCGGTGTCCCCGCGTGCAACCCCGAAATTCCTTAAGCCACCTGGGGGGCCCCTGTGCTAGGTACCAGATCCTGGCATCACCTCCTGCCACCCTCGCAGTTCCTGCACCACCTGGTGAGCTCCTTTGCCAGATCCCAGACCCCAGCATCCCCGCGCACTAACACAGCAGCCCCTGTGCCACCTGGGCTTCCCCTGCGTCCCCTGGGAGGCCCTTGAACCAGGTACAAGACCCCGGTGTTACCGCGCGCAACCCCGGTAGCCCCTGCGCTCCTAGGGCGATGCCTGTGGCAGGTAACAGACCCTGGCGTCCCCGCGCGCGACCCCAGCAACCCCTGCCACCTGGGCTGCCCCTTCACCAAGTACCCGACCCCGCCGTCCCCGCGCGCCACCCCGGCTGTCACTGCGACACCTGGGCCGCCCCTGCACCAGGTACCAGACCCTGGCATCCTCCCGCACAACAATGGCAGTTCCTTCGCCACCTGGGCGGCCCCTGGGCCAGATACAATACCACGGTTATACCGCACACAACCCCTGCAGACCCTGCCCTCTTTGGGCGACTCCAGGTACCAGACTGCGCGCCATCCCCGGCAGTCCCTGCGCTCCCTGCGCGACCCCTGCACTAGGTACCAGACCCCGGCGTCCACGTATGCAACCCCGGCAGCCCCTCACCACGTGGGCGCCCCCTGTGCCAAGTACTATACCCCGGCATGCCTTGGCGCAACCGCAGCACACCCTACGCCACCTGGGCGACCCCTGCATCACATGGGCGGCCCCTGCACCACCTTGGTGGCCCCTGCACCAGGTAACAACCCCGGCATCCCCGCGCACAAATCCGGAAAACCCTGTGCAACCTGGGTGTCCCCCGCGTCCCCTAGGCGGACCCTGCGCCAGGTACAAGATCCTGTTGTTACCGCGCGCAACCCCAGCAGCCCCTGAGCTCCTTGGGCGACGCCTGCACCAGGTACCAGAGCCCAGCGTCCCCAGGCGCAACCCCGGCAGCCCCTGCCAACTGGGCTGCCCCTTCACCAAGTACCAGACCCCGCCATCGCCGTTTGCCACCCCGGCTGTCTCTGAGCCACCTGAGCAGACCCTGCGCCAGGTACGAGTCCCCGGCGTCCTTGGGCGCAACACCAGAAGTCCTTGCGCCACCAGGGGTCCCCTGCGCTAGGTACCAGACCCTGGCTTTCTCTCACAACAATGGCAGTTCCTGTGCCACCTGGGCGACCACTGCATCAGGAACCTGACCCCTGTGTCCCCGCGCGCAACCCCGGCAGACTATTCAACACCTGGGCGGCCCCTGCGCCAGATACCCGACCCCTGTGTCCCTGCGTGCAACCCCGGTACTCCATGTGCCACCTGTGCAGCCTCTAGATAGGGGTCAGACCCCGGTGTGCCCGCGTGTCACCTGAGAAGTCCCTGCGCCACCTTGGCGGCCCCTGAGCCAGGTACCAGACCCCCACGCACAACCTTGGCAGTTCCTGTGCCACCTTGTGGGGCCCTGCGCCAGATACCAGACCCCGACGTCCCCGCACGCAACCCCGGCAGCCCCTGCCAACTGGGCTGCCCCTTCACCAGGTACCAGATACCGGCGTCCACGCACGACACCCCAGCAGCCCCTGAGCCACCTGGGCGGTCTCAGACATGGTATGAGACCCCGGAGTCCAAGTGCGCAACCCCGGCACCCCTGTGCCACCTGGGCTGCAACTGCATCATTTGGGAGACCCCTGCGAGAGGTACCAGACACCAGCATCTCCTCGCGCCACCCCGGTAGCCCCTCGCCACCTGGGCGAACCCTGTGCCAAGTACCAGACTCCGGCATGCCGGCGCGCAACCGCAGCAGCCCCTCCTCGCACGCACACCAGCAGTCACTGCACCACCTGGGCGGTCTCTGCGACAGGTACCAGACCCCGGTGTCCTCCCGCGCACCCGTGGACGTCCTTGCACCACCTGGGGGCCCCCTGCGCTAGGTACCAGACCCCGGCGTCCCTGTGAACAACCCCGGCAACCCCTGCGACACCTGGGCGGCCCCTTGGCCAGATGACAGACCCCAGCATCCCCGCGCGCTACGCCGGCAGTCCCTGCACCACCTTGGCGGGCCCTGCGTCCCCTGGTCACCCCCTGCACCAGTTACAAAACCCCAAAGTTACCGAGCGCATCCCCGGCGAACCCTGCGCCAGGTACCAGACCCCGGTGTCCCCGTGGACATCCCCCGTAGCCTCTGCGCCACCTGGGCGTCCCCTGCATCACCTGGACGGCCCCTGCTCCAGGTACCAGATCCCAGCGTCACCGCGAGCCACCCTGGAAGGCCCTGCGACACCTTGGTGCCCCCTGCACCATGTACGAGACCCCGGCATCCAAGTGCGCAACCCCTGATGCCCCTGTGCCTCCTGGGCCGCCCCTGCACCAGGTACTAGACCCCGGCGTCCTTGCGCTCAACCCCTGTAGTTCCAGCGCTACCTGGGCGAACCCTGCGACAGGTACCTGACTCCGGCGTCCCCGCGCGCAACCCCGGCATCCCCGTCGCTACCTGGGCAGCTCCTGCACTATATACCAAACCTCAGCGTCCCCGCGTGCAATCCCCAAAGTCCTCGAGCCACATGCATGGCCCCTGTGCTAGGTACCAGACCCCGGTGTCACCGCGCGCAACCCCGGCATCCTCTGCGACACCTGGGTGTCCCTTGCAACAATGGACGGGCTTGGGCGACTCCGGTGTCACTGAGCACCACCCCTGCATTCTCTGAGACACATGGGAGGACCCTGCGTCACCTGGGCGGCTTCTGCGCCAGGTCAGACGCCGGCGTTACCAAGCGCCAACCCGGCAGTCCCTGCGCTCCTTGGGCGACCCCTGCACCAGGTACTAGACCCCGGCGTCCCCACGCGCAACCCCGCAGATCCTTTCAACTTGGCTCCCCCTTCGCCAGGTAGCAGACCCCGCCATTCCTGCGCACCACCCCAGCAGTCACTGCGCCACCTGGGCAGTCCCTGCACCAGGTACCAGACCCCGGCATCCTCTCGCGCAATCCCGGATGTCCTTGCGTCACCTGGGGGGCCCCTGCGCTAGGTACCTGATCCTGGCGTCCTTGCGCACAACCACGGCAGTTCCTGTGTCAACTGGGCGACCCCTGCGCCAGATACCAGACCCCAGCGTCCCCGAGTGCAACCCCAAAAGTCCTTGAGCCACCAGGTGGCTCCTGTGCTAGGTAACAGACCCCGGAGTCCCCGCGAAACACCCCGGCAGCCCCTGCGACACCGGGGCGGCCCCTGCGACACTTGAGGTGCCCCTGGGCTAGGTACCAGACCCCGGCCACCCCACGCACAACCCCAGCAGCCTATGCGACACCTGGGTGGCCCCTGCGCCAGATACCAGACCCCGGCGTCCCCTTGTGCAACCCCGAAAGTCCTTGAGCCACCTGGGGTGCACCTGTGCTTGGTACCAGACACTGGCACAACCCTGCGTCCCCTGGGCGGCCCCTGTGCCAGGTACAAGACCCCGGTGTTACTGCGCGTAACCCAGGCAGCCCCTGCGGTCCTTAGGCGGCGCCTGCGCCAGGTACCAGACTCTGGCTCCCTGCCGCAACCCTGGCAGCCCCTGCCAATTGGGCTGCCCCTTCGCCAAATACCAGACCCTGCCGTGCCCGCGCACCACACCAGCTGTCATTGCGTCAATTGGGCGGCCCCTGCGCCAGGTACCAGACCCCGGCGTCCTTGCGCGCAACCCCAGAAGTCCTTGCACCACCTGGGGTCCCCTGCGCTAGGTAACAGACCCCGGCTTCCTCGCGCACAACAATGGGAGTTCCTGTGCCACCTGGGCGGCCCCTGCACCAGGTACCTTACCCTGGAGTCCCCGTGCGCAACCCCAGCAGGCTATGTGACACCTGTGCGGCCCCTGTGCCAAATACCAGACCCCGGCATCCCTGTGTGCAACCACGAAAATCCTTGAGCCACCTGAGGGGGCTCCTGTGCTAGTTACCAGACCCCGGCATAACCACGACCCACCCCGGCAGGCCCTGCGACACCTGCGGTGCCCCTGAGACACCTGGGCAGCCACTGACAATATGCGAGACCCCAGTGTCCTCGTGCGCAACCCCAGCAGACTCTGCACCTCCTGGGCGGTGCCTGCACCAAGTACCAGACCCCAAAGTCCCTGCGTGCCACCCCAGCAGCCCCTGAGCCACCTGGGCGTCCTTTGCACCCAATACGAGACCCTGGCGTCCAAGTGTGCAACCCCGGCACCCCTGCGCCACCTGGGCTGAACCTGCATCACCTGGGCGGACCCTGCTCCAAGTACCAAACGCCGGCGTTACCGCGCGCCACCCCGGCAGTCCCTGCACTCCCTGGGCTACCCCTGCAACAGGTACAAGAACCCGGCGTCCAGGTACGCAACCCTGGCAGCCCCTCGCCACCTGGGAGCCCCCGGTTCCAAGTTCCAGATCCCGGCATACCTGTGCGCAACCGCAGCAGCTCAAGGAATGCAGGGGCTGCCGGGGTTGCGCGCGGTAACACCGGGGTCTTGTACCAAGAGCAGGGGCCACCCAGGGGATGCAGGGGCTGCAAAGGTGGCACAGTGACAGCTGGGATGGCACGGGGTCTCTTACTGGGTGCAGAGGCCTTCCAGGTGGCTCAGGAGCTGCTGGAGTGGCGCGCGGAAACGCCGGGGTCTGGTACTTGGTTCAGGGGCCGCCCAGGAGGCGCAAACTGGCGGGGCGGCGCGCGGTTACGCCGGCGTCTGGCACATGGCGCAGGGGCCACCCAGGTGTCGCAGGGGTTGCACAGGTGTCGCAGAGGCTGCTGGGGTAGCTCGTGGTGACCCGGTGTTTGGTACCTACAATAGGGGCCACGTATGTGGCTCAGGGACTTTCGGGGTTGCACGCGGGGATGCTGGGGTATGGTACATGGTGCAGGGGCCGCCCAGGTGGCGAAGGGGTTCCCGGGGTTGCACGCGGTGACGCCGGGGTAAGGTACCTGGCTCAGGGGACCCCAGAGGGTGCAGTGACTGCTGGGGTTGCGTGCGAAGACGCCCGGGTCTGGTATCTGGCGCAGGCATCGCCCAAGGACAGCAGGGGCTGCCGCGGTTGCGAGAGGTAACACTTGGGTCTTGTACCTGTCACAGGGGCCACCCAGGGGACTCAGGGGACGCCCAGGTGGCACAGGGGCTGACAGGTTTGCGCGCGATGATGCCGGGGTCTGGTACTTGGCACAGGGGGCACCCAGGTGGCATGGGGCTGCCGGGGTGGTGCGAGGCGATGCCGGAGTCTCGTACCTGGCACAGGGGCTTCCCAAATGACGCAGGTGAAGCCCAGATGGCACAGGGGTGCCGGGGTAGCGCACTTGGATGCCAGGGCCTCATACCGGCTGCAGAGGTCGCCCAGGTGGCTCAGGGGCTGATGGGGTATCGTGCGTGTACGCCGGGGACTGGTACCTGGCTCAGGGGGCGTCCAGGTGGTGCAGTGACTGCCGGGGTGGCGCGCAGGGACGGCGGAGTCTGGTAACTGGCACATGGGCCGCGAAGGTGGTGCAGGACCTGGCATGGGGGCACGCGGGGAAACCGGGTCTGGTACTTGGCACAGGGGGCGCCCAGGTGGTGAGGGGCTGCCAGGGTTGCGTACATGGACGCCGGGGTTTGGTCCCTGGTGCAGTTGTCACCTAGGGAGAGCAGGGTCTGCCGGGGTGGCGCGTGGTAACGCCGGCGTCTGGTACCTGGCGCAGGGGTCGCCCAGGGAGCGCAGGACTGGTGGGGGGGCGCGTGGTTACGCCGGCATCTGGCATGTGGCGCAGGGGTCACCCAGGTGTCGCAGGGGCCAAACAGGTGTCGCAGAGTCTGCCGGGGTTGCACGCGGTGAAGTCGGGGTCTAGAACCTAGCAAAGGGGCCCCCCAGGTGGCTCAAGGACTTTTGGGGTTGCACGCAGGGACGCTAGGGTCTGGTACCTAGCGCAGGAACCGCCCAGGTGGTGCAGTGACTGCTGGGGTTGCGCGCAGGGATGGCTGGGTCTGGACCTGGCGAAGGGGCAGCCCAGATGGCAGGGGCTGCTGCGGTTGCGTGCGGGGACGTCGGGTCTGGTACCCGGCGCAGGGGTCGCCCAAGGAGCACAGGGGCTGCGGGGTTGCGCGCGGTATCACCGGGATCTTGTACCTGGTGCAGGGGCCATCCAGGGGACGCAGGGGAAGCCCAGGTGGCACAGGGGTGCCGAGGTTGCGAACTTGGACGCTGGAGTCTTGTACCGGGTGCAGAGGCTGCCCAGGTAGCTCAGGGCCTCTGGAGTGGCACTCATGGACGCCAGAATCTGGTATATGGTGCAGGATCTGCCCAGGTAGCGCAGGGGACGCCCATGTGATGTAATGGCCGCCCAAGTGGCACAGGGACATCTGGGATGGCGCGCGTGGATGCTGGGGTCAAGTACATTGTGCAAGAGCCACCCAGGTGGCGCAGCAGATGCCCATGTGATGCAGACGCCGTCCATGTGTTACAGGGAGTTCTGGGATGGCACACGGGGACGCCGGGGTCTGGTAGTTGGGGCTGGGGCCGCTCAGGAGGCGCAGGGGCAGCCGGGGTTGCGCACGTGGACGCCGGGGTCTCGTACATGGCGCAGGGGCCGCCCAGGGGTCGCAGGGGCTGCCCAGGTGTCCCAGAGGCTGCCAGGGTTGCGCGCGGTAATGCCGGGGTCTGGTACCTAACACAGGTGCCACGCATGTGGCTAAAGGTCTTTCGGGGTTGCACACGGGGACGCTGAGGTGTGGTACATGGTGAGGGACTGCCCAGGTGGCGCAGGGGCTGCCAGAGTTGCGCGCGTTGATGCCGGGGTCAGGTACCTGGTGCAGGGTACCCCAGGTGGTGCAGGGGTGCCGGGGTTGCGCACTTGGACGCCGGGGTCTCGTACCGGGTGCAGAAGCCGCCAAGGTGGCTCAGGGGCTTTCAGTGTTGCGCGCGGTAACACCGGGGTCTTGTACCTGGCGCAGGGGCCACCCAGGGGACGCAGTGGAAGCCCAGGTGGCACAGGGACTACCTGGTTTGCATGCGGGGATGCCGGGGTCTGGTACCTGGCGCAGGGGCCGCCGAGGTGGCACAGGGTCTCTCGGGGTGTTTCGCTGTGACGCCAGGGTCTGATACCTGGTGCAGGAGCTGCCCAGGTGGTGCAGAGGCCGCTCATGTATCGCAGGGGCCGCCCAGGTGTGCAGGGACTGCTGTGGTTGCTCTCTGGCATGCCGGGGTCTGGTACATGGCACCGGTGGCACCCAGGCGGCAAGGGGCTTCTGGGGTTGCGTATGTGGACACCGGGTTCTGGCACCTAGTGCAGGGGTCGCCCAGGGAGCGCAGGGACTGCTGGGGTGGCACGCGGGGACACCGGGGTCTGGTATAAGGCACAGGGCCGCCCAGGTGGTGCAGGGCATGCCGAGGTGGCTCGCGGTGACACCGGGTCTGGTACCTAACACAGGGCCCCCCAGGTGGCTCAAGGACATTCGGGGTTGCATGCGGGGAGGCTGGAGTCTTTTATCTAGCAAAGGGGCCGCCCAGGTGTCGCAGGGCATGCTGGGGTTGCGCGCGGGGACGCTGGGTTCAGGTCCCTGGCACAGGGGTCACCCAGATGGTGCAGGAAATGCCGGGGTTTTGCGCGAGGACGCCGGGGTCTGGTAATTGACGCAGAGGACGCCCAGGTGTCGCATAGCCTGCTGGGGTTGGGGGCGGGGACGCAGGGGTCAGGTACCTGGCCCAGGGGTCGCCCAGTTGGCCCAGGAACCTCCATTGTTGTGAGCGAGAACGCTGGGGTCTGGTACATAGCACAGGGGACCACAGGTGGCGCAAGGACTTCCGGGGTTGCACGCGAAAACGCCAGAGTCTGGTACCTGGCTCAGGGGTTGCCCAAGGAGCGCAGCGGCTGCCAGGGTTGCACGCCGTAAGACCGGGGTCTTTTAACTGGCGCAGGGTTTGCCCAGGGGACGCAGGGGACGCCTAGGTTGCACAGGGGTTGCCGGGTGTGTGCGCGGGGATGCCGGGGTCTGGTACCTGGCGCAGGGGCTGCCAAGGAGGCGTTGGGACTTCTGGGGTGGCACGCGGGGACACCGGGGACTGACCCCCAGCGCAGGTGCCGCCCAGGTGGTGCAGGGCCTGCCGGGGTGTTTTGCTTTGAAGACGGAGTCTGGTACATAGCACAGGGCCCCCCATGTTGCTCAAGGACTTTAGGGGTTGCACGTGGGGAACTGCCGTGGTTGTGCGCGAGGACTCCGGGGTCTGGTACCTAGAGCAGGGGGCCCCCAGGTTGCGCAACGATTTCCGGGGTTACACGCGAGGACGCCGGGGTCTGTTACTTGGCGCAGGGACCGCCCAGGTGGCGCCGTGACTGCTGGGGTGGTGCACGGGGACGGCGGGGTCTGGTACCTGGTGAAGGAGCAACCCAGATGGCAGGGGTTGCCGGGGTTGCGCGAGGGTGCCAGGTCTGGAACATGGTGCAGGGGTCGCCCAAGGAGCTTAAGGGATGCCGGGGTTGTGCGCGGTAACACCGGCGTCTTTTACCTGGCGCAGGGGCGCCCAAGGGATGCAGGGGACGTCCAGGTGCCACAGGTGCTGCTGGGTGTGCGCACGATGATGCCGGAATCTGGTACCTGGCGCAGGGGCCTCCCAGGTGGCGCAGGAACTGCCGGGGTTGCACGCAGTGACTCCGGGGTCTGATACCTGGTGCAGGGGCCGCACAGGTGGTCAGGATCCGCCCTTCTGATGCAGGGGCCACCCAGGTGGCGCAGGGGCTGCTTCGGTTGCGTGCAGGTATGCCATTGTCTGGTACATGGCACCGGGAGCGCCCAGGTGGCGAAGGGCTTCCGGGGTTGCGTACCTGGACTACGGGGTCTGGTACCTGGCGCAGGGGGCGCCCAGGGAGCACAGGGATGGCCGGGGTGGCGCGCGGAAACACCGGCATCTGGTACTTGGCACATTGGCCTCCCAGGTAACACAGGTGCAGCCCAGGTGGTGCAGGGGTGCCGGGGTTGCGCATTGGACGCCGGGGTCTTGTTCTGGGTGCAGAGGCAGCCAAGGTGGCTCAGGGGCTGCTGGGGTGGCTCGTGGGGACTCCGGGGTTTGGTAATTGGCGCACGGGCCGCCTAGGTTGCGCAGTGGCTGCCGGGGTTGCACACGTGGATGCCCTGGTCAGGTACCTGGCGCAGTGATCCCCCAGGTGGCACAAGGATTTCCGGGGTTGCACACGGGGACGCCGGGGTTTGGTACCTAGCGCAGGGGCACCCCAGTTGTCACAGGGCCTGCCGGCATGGCTTGCGGTTACGCCGGAGTCTGATACCTAGCACAGGAGCCCCCCCAGGTGGCTCAATGACTTTCGGGGTTGAACACGGGGACACCGTGGTCTGGTATCTGACGCAGGGGCTGCCCAGGTGTTGCATATCCTGCCGCAGTTGCACGCGGGGATGCCGGGGTCAGGTACCTGGCACAGGGGTCGCCAAGGTGGCGCAAAAACTGCCATTGTTGTGCGCGAGGACGCCGGGGTCTGTTATCTAGCGCAGGGGACCACAGGTCACGCAAGAACTTTCGTGGTTGCACACGTGGACGTCGGGGTCTTGTACATGGCGCAGGGGCCGACCTGGTATCGCAGGGGCTGCCCAGTTGTCGCAGAGGCTGCCGGGGTTGCGTGCGGTGACGCCGGAGTCTCATACCTAGTACAGGGCCCCCCCAGGTGGCTCAAGGATTTTCGATGTTGCACGCGGGGATGCTGGGGTGTGGTACATGGTGCAGGGGTCGCCCAGGTGGCGCAGTAACTGCTGTCGTGCACGAGGACGCTGGGGTCAGGTACCTGGCGCAGGGGTCCCCCAGGTGGCACAAAACTTCGGCGGTTCCACGCGGGGACGGAGGGGTCTGGTACCTGGCGAAGGGGCAGTCCAGTTGGCAAGGGGTGCCGGGGATGCGTGCGGGGACGCCGGGATCTGGTACCTGGCACAGGTGTCGCCCAAGGACCGCAGGTGATGCCTGGGTTGCGCGCGGTAACACTGGGGTCTTGTTCCCAGCGCAGGGGCTGGCCAGGATATGCAGGGGACACCCAGTTGGTACAGGGGCTGCCGGGTTTGTGCGCGATGATGTCGGGGTCTGGTACTTGGCACACGGGGCGCCCAGGTGGCGAGGGGCTGCCGGGGTGGCACGAGGAGATGCCGGCGTTTGGTACCTGGCGCAGGGGCCTCCCAAATGACGCAGGTGCAGCCCAGATGGCACAGGGGTGCTGGGGTCGCACACATGGATGTCGGGGTCTCATACCGGGTGCAGAGGCCGCCCAGTTGGCTCAGGGGCTGATGGGTTTCGCGCGTGTTCACCGGGGACTGGTACCTGGCTCAGGGGGCGTCTAGGTTGCGTAGTGACTGCCGGCGTGGCGCGCAGGGACGGCGGGGTCTGGTAACTGATGCAGGGGCCGCCCAGGTGGTGCAGGGCCTGGCATGGTGGCACGCGGGGAAACCGGGGTCTGACCCCTAGCGCAGTGGCCGCCCAGTTGGCGCAGGACTGCTGGGGTTGCACGCGGGGACGCTGGGGTGTGGTATCTGACAAAGGGGTCGCCCAGGTGGCACAGAGCCTGCCGGGGTGTTTCGCGGTGACGCCGGGGTCTGGAACGTAGCACAGGCCCCCCCCAGATGGCTCAGGACTTTCTGGGTTGCACGCGGGGACGCCGGGGTCTGGTACCTGGCGCAGGGGTTGCCCAGGGAGCGCAGGGACTGCCGGGGTGGCGCGCGGTAACGCCGGCATCTGGTACTTGGCGCAGGAGCCGCGAGGTGATGAAGGTGCAGCCCAGGTGGCACAGGGGTGCCGGAGTTGTGCACTTGGACGCCGGGGTCTCCTACCGGGTGCAGAGGCCGCCAAGGTGGCTCAGGGGCTGCTGGGGTGGCGCGCGGGGATGCCAGGGTCTGGTACTTTGCGCAGGGGCCGCCCAGGAGGCGCAGGGGCTGCCAGGGTTGCGCACGTGGACGCTGGGGTCTCGTATAATGTCAGGGGCCGCCCAGGTGTCCCAGGGGCCGCCCAGGTGTCGCAGAGGTTGACGGCATTGCGTGCGGTGACGCCGGATTCTGGTACCAAGCAAAGGGGCCAAGCATGTGGTTCCAGGACTTTCGGCGTTGCACTTCGGGATGCTGGGATGTGGTGCATGGCGCAGGGGTCGCCCAGGTGACACAGGAACTGCCGGGGTTGCGCGCGAGGACGCCGGGGTCTCGTACATGGTCCAGGGGCCGCCCAGGTGTCTCAGAGGCCGCCCAGGTGTCTCAGAGGCTTCCAGGGTTGTGCGCAGTGACTCCGGGGTCTGGTACCTAGCACAGGGGCATGCATGTGGCTCAAGGACTTACGACGTTGCATGCGGGAATGCTGGGGTGTGGTATATGGTGCAGGGACCGCCCAGGTGGTGTAGGGGCTGCCGGGGTTGCTCGTGGGGAGGCCGGGGTCTGGTACGTGGTGAAGAAGCAGCCCAGGTGGTGTGGGGGCCGCCCATGTTATGCAGGGGCAGCCCAGGTGGCACAGGGGCTGCCTCGGTTGCGTGCAGTCATGCGGGGTCTGGTACTTGGCACAGGGTGCGCCCAGGTGGCGAGGGGCTGCCAGGGTTGTGTACGTGGACACCGGGATCTGGTACCTGGCACAGAGGTCACCCAGGGAGCGCAGGGTCTGCCGGGGTGGCACGCGGTAACGCCGGCGTCTGGTACCTGGCGCAGGGGTCGCCCAGGGAGCGCAGGGACTGGGGGGGTGGCGCGCAGTTACGCCGGGGTCTGGTACGTGGCGCAGGGGCTTCCCAGGTGTCGCAGGGGCCAACCAGGTGTCGCAGAGTCTGCCGAGGTTGCAAGCGGTAAAGCCGGGGTCTAGTACCTAGCAATGGGGCCCTCCAGGTATCTCAAGGACTTTCGGGATTGCACGCGGGGACACTGGTGTCTGGTACCTAGCGCAGGGACCGCCCAGGTGGCGCAGTGATTGCTGGGTTTGCGCGCAGTGACGGCGGGGTCTGGTACCTGGCGAAGGGGCAGCCCAGATGGCAGGGGCTGCCGGAGTTGCGCGCGGGGACGCCGGGTCTGGTACCTGGTGCAGGGGTTGCCCAAGGAGCACAGGTGTGCCGGGGTTGCGCACAGTATCATCGGGGTCTTGTACCTGCTGCAGGGTACGCAGGGGACGCCCAGGTGGCACAGGGGCTGCTGGGTTTGTGCACGGGGATGTCTGGCGTCTGGTACCTGGCGCAGGGGCTGCCCATGTGACGCAGGTGCAGCCCAGGTGGCTCAGTGGTGCCGAGGTTGCGAACTTGGATGCAAAGGTGGTGTAGTGACTGCTGGGGTGGCACGCGGGGACACCGGGGTCTGGTATATGGCGCAGGGACAGCCCAGGTAGCACAGGGCCTTCCGGGGTGGCTCGCGGTGACACCGGGTCTGGTATCGAGCACAGGACCCCCCAGGTGGCTCAAGGGCTTTCGGGGTTGCACGCGGGGACGCCGGGGTCAGGTCCCTGGCGCAGGAGTCGCCCAGGTGGTGCAGGAACTGCCGGGGTTGCGCGCGAGGACGCAGGGTCTGGTAAAGGGTGCAGGGGCCGCCCAGGTGTTGCATAGCCTGCTGGGGTTGCGCACGGGGAAGCCGGGGTCATGTACCTGGTGCAGGGGTCGCCCAGGTGGCGCAGGAACTGTCATTGTTGTGCGCGAGGACCCCGGGGTCTGGTACATAGCGCAGGGGACACTAGGTGGTGCAAGAACTTCCGTTTTTGCACGCGAGAACGTCGGGGTCTGGTACCTGGTGCAATGGTCGCCCAAGGAGCGCAGGGGCTGCTGGGGTTGCGCGCGGTAACAAAGGGGTCTTTTACCTGGCGCAGTGGCCGCTCAGGGTTGTGAAAGTGAACGCCGGGGTCTGGCACTTGACACAGGGGTCGCCTAGGAAGCGCAGGGACTGCCAAGGTGGCGCGCGGTAACGCCGGCGCCTGGTACCTGGCGCAGGGGCAGCCGAGGTGACGCAGGTGCAGCCCAGGTGTTGCAGGGGTGCCAGGGTTGCGCACTTGGACGCCGGGGTCTCGCACCGGGTGCAGAAGCCGCCAAGGTGGCTCAGGGGCTGTCGGGGTTGCGCGCGGTAACACCGGGAACTTGTACCTGGCGCAGGGGCCACCCAGGGGACGCAGGGGAAGCCCAGGTGGCACAGGGGCTACCGGGTTTACACGCGGGGATGCCGGGGTCTGGTACCTGGCGCAGGGGCCGCCGAGGTGGCGCAGGGTCTCTCGGGGTGTTTTGCTGTGACGCCGGGGTCTGATACCTGGCGCAGGAGCCACCCAGGTGGTGCATAGGCCGCCCATGTAATGCAGGGGCTGCCCAGGTGTCGCAGGGATTGCTGCGATTGCTCTCTGGCATGCCGGTGTCTGGTATATGGCACCGGGGGCACCCAGGTGTTGAGGGGCTGCCGGGGTTGCGTACGTGGACGCTGGGGTCTGGCACCTGGCACAGGGTTCGCCCAGGGAGCGCAGGAACTGCCGGGGTGGCACGCGGGGACACCGGGGTCTGGTATATGGTGCAGGGACCGCCAAGGTGGTGCAGGGCATGCCGGGGTGGCTCGAGGTGACACCGGGTCTGGTACCTAACACAGGGCCCCCCAGGTGGCTCAAGGACATTCGGGGTTGCACGCGGGGAGGCCGGAGTCTTGTATCCACAAAGGGGCCGCCAAGGTGTCGCAGGGCCTGCCGGGGTTGTGCGCGGGGATGCTGGGTTCAGGTCCCTGGAGCAGGGGTCGCCCAGATGGCGCAGGAAATGCCTGGGTTTCACGCGAGGACGCGGGGGTCTGGTAATTGGCGCAGGGACTTCCGCGGATGCACACGGGGACAGCGGAGTCTGGTACCTGGCAAAGGGGCAGCCCAGTTGGCAGGGGCTGTCGGGGTTGCGTGCGGGGACGCCAGGATCTGGTTCCTGGCGCAGGTGTCGCCCAAGGAACGCAGGGGCTGCCGGGGTTGCGCGCGGTAACACCGGGGTCTTGTACGTGGTGCAGGGATTGCTCATGGGACGCAGGGGCTGCCCAGGTGGCACAGGGGCTGCTGGGGTTGCGCGCGGGGATGCCGGGGTCTGGTACCTGTCTCAAGGGACACCAGGTGGTGCAGTGACAGCGGGGGTTGCACGCGAGGAAGCTGGGGTCTGGTACCTGAGCAGGCGTCGCCCAAGGAGCGCAGGGGCTGCCGGGGTTGCGCACGATGATTCCGGGGTCTGGTACCTGGTGCAGGGGCCGCTCAGGTGGCGCAATATCTGCCGGGGTTGCACGCGGTGACGCCAGGGTCTGACACCTGGCGCAGGGGCGGCCCAGGTGGTGCAGGGGCTGCTGCGGTTGCTCTCAGGCATGCCGGGGTCTGGTACTTGGCACTGGGGGTACCCAGGTCGTGAGGAGCTGCCGGGGTTGCGTACGTGGACGCCGGGGTCTGCCACTGGCGCAGGGGTCGCCCAGGGAGCGCAGGGACTGCCTGGGTGGAGCGCGGTAACGCCTGCGTCTGGTATCTGGCGCAGGGTCTGTCCAGGTGACGCAGGTGATGCCCAGGTGGTGCAGGGGTGCCGGGGTTCCGCACTTGGATGTCAGGGTCTCGTACCAGGTGAAGAAGCTGCCAAGGTGGCTCAAGGGCTGCCGGGGTTGCGCGGGGTAACAACGGGGTCTTGTACATGGTGCAGGGGCTGGCCAGGGGAAGCAGGGGAAGCCCAGGTGGCACAGGGGCTACCGGGTTTGCGCGTAGGGATGCCGGGGTCTGGTACCTGGTACAGGGGCCTCCTAGGTGGCGCAGGGACTACTGGGGTGGCACGCGGGGACTCTGGGGTCTGGTATGTGGTGCAGGAGATGCCCAGGTGGCGCAGGGCCTGCCGGGGTTGCTCGCGATGACGCCGGGGTCTGGTACCTAGCGCAAGGCCCCCCCAGCTGTCGCAGGTCCTGCTGGGTTTGCTCGCGGTGACGCCGGGGTCTGGTACCTAGCACAGGGGCAACTCAAGTTGCTCAAGGCCTTTTGGTGTTGCACGAGGGGACGCCGGGGTCTGGATTCTGGCGCAGACGCCGCCGAGGTGTCGCATAGCCTACCGGGGTTGCGCGCGGGGACTCCGGGATCAAGTACCTGGCACAGAGGTTGCGCAGGTGGTGCAGGAACTGCCATTCTTGTTCGCGAGGACGCTGGGGTCTGGCACCTAGCGCAGGGAACACCACGTGGCGCAAGGACTTCCGGGGTTGCGCTCGAGGACGTCGAGGTCTGGTACTTGGCTCAGGGGCCGCCCAGGTGGCGCAGTGACAGACGGGGTGGCGCGCGGGGACAGCGGGGTCTGGTACCTGGCGAAGGGGCAGCCCAGTTGGCAGGGGCTCCCGGGGTTGCGTGCGGGGACGCCAGGGTATCGTACCGGGTGCAGAAGCCTTCAAGGTGGCTCAGGGACTGCCGGGGTTGCGCGCGGTAACACCTGGGTCTTGTACCTGATGCAGGGGATACCCAGGGGACGCAGGTCAAGCCCAGGTGGCACAGGGGCTGCCGGGTTTGCGCTCGGGGATGCCGGGGTCTGGTACCTGGCACAGGGCCCGCAAATGTGGCACAGGGACTGCTGGGGTGGCACGCCGTAACGCCGGGGTCAGGTACCTGGCGCAGGGGTCCTCCAGATGGCTCAAGGACTTCCGCGGATTCACGCGGAGATGGCGGAGTCTGGTACCTCGCAAAGAGGCAGCCCAGTTGGCAGGGGCTGTTGGAGTTGCGCGCGGGGACGCCAGGATCTGGTACCTGGCGCAGGTGTCACCCAAGGAACGCAGGGGCTGCCGGGGTATTGCGCGGTAACACCGGGGTCTTGTACATGGTGCAGGGACTGCTCATGGGACGCAGGGGCCGCCCAGGTGGCACAGGGGCTACCAGGGTTGCGTGTGAGGATGCCGGGGTCTGGTACCTGGCTCATGGGACACCAGGTGGTGCAGTGACAGTGGGGGTTGCACGCGAGGACGCTGGGGTCTGGTACCTGGAGCAGGCGTCACCCAAGGAGTGCAGGGGCTGCCGGGGTTGCGCACGATGATTCCGGGGTCTGGTACCTGGTGCAGGGGCCGCTCAGGTGGCGCAATATCTGCCGGGGTTGCACGCGGTGACGCCAGGGTCTGACACCTGGCTCAGGGGCGGCCCAGGTGGTGCAGGGGCTGCTGCGGTTGCTCTCAGGCATGCCGGGGTCTGGTACTTGGCACTGGGGGCGCCCAGGTCGCCGGGAGCTGCCTGGGTTGCGTACGTGGACGCCGGGGTCTGCCACTGGTGCAGGGGTTGCCCAGGGAGCGCAGGGACTGCTGGGGTGGCACGCGGGGACACCGGGGTCTGGTATGTGGTGCAGGAGATGCCCAGGTGGCACAGGGACTGCCGGGGTGGCACGCAGTAACGCCGGCGTTTGGTACTTGGCGCAGGGGCTGCCCAGGTGACACAGGTGCTTCCCAGGTAGCGCAGGGGTGCTGGAGTTGCGCACTTGGACGCCGAGATCTTGTACTGGGTGCAGAGGCCGCCAAGGTGGCTCAGGGGCTGCTGCAGTGGCACGCAGGGACACCGGGGTCTCACCCTAGCGCAGAGGCCGCCCAGGTGGTGCAGAGACTGCCGGGGTTGTAAGCGGGGATGCCCGGTTCTGGTTCTGGCGCAGGGACAGCAGAGGTGGTGCAGGGCCTGCCGGAGTGTTTCGCGGTGACGCCGGGGTCTGGTACCCACCACAGGATTCCCCCAGGTGACTCACGGACTTTCAGGGTTGCACGCAGGGACGCCGGGGTCTGATATCTGGTGCACTTACCGCCCACGTGGGGCTGGTGTTGCTGTGGTTGTGCACAGGGATGCCGGGGTGTGTTACCTGGTGCAGGGGCTGCCCTGGTGGTGCAGGGGCCGCCCATGTGATGCAGTCACCGCCCAGGTGGTGCAGGGGCTGCTGCGTTTGCGCGCAGGCATTCCGGGGTCTGGTATGTGGCACAGGGGGCGCCCAGGTGGCGAGGGGCCGCTGGGGTTGCGTACGTGGATACCGGGGTCAGGTACCTGGATCAGGGGTCGCCCAGGGAGCGCAGGGACTGCCATTGGCACGCGGATACGCTGGGGTTGGCCTCTGGTGCAAGGGCCGCCCAGGTGGCGCAGGGGTTGCCTGGGTTGTGCGCAGGGATGCCGGGGTCTGGTACATGGTGCAGGAGCCACCCAGGTGGCTCAGGGCCTGCCCAGGTGATGCAGAGGCCACCCAGGTGGCACAGGGACTTCTGGGGTGGCGCTCGGGGACACCAGGGTCTGGTACTTGGCGCAGGGGCCGCCCAGGTGACGCAGGTGCAGCCCAGGTGGCGAAAGGGTGCCGGGGTTGCACACTTGGACACCGAGGTCTCGTTACGGGTGCAGAGGCCGCCCAGGTTGCTCAGGGGCTGCTGGGGTGGCACGCGGGGACGCCGGGGTCTGGTATCTGGCGTAGGTGCAGCCCAGGAGGCACAGGGGCTGCCGGAGTTGCGCACGTGGACACTGGGGTCTCGTACATGGTGCAGGGGCTGCCCAGGTGTCGCAGGGGCTGCCGGGGTTGCACGCGGTGATGCCGGGGTATGATACCTGGCGCAGGGGCCACCCAGGTGACGCATGTGCAGCCCAAGTGGCGCAGGGGGGCCGCGGTTGCGCAATTGGACGCCAGTGTCTAGTACCGGGTGTAGAGGTCGCCCAGGTGGCTCAGGGGCTGCTGTGGCGGCGCACGTGAACGCCGGGGTCTGGCACATGGTGCAGGAGGCGCCCAGGTGGGGCCAGAGCCCCATGTGAGGCAGTGGCCGCCCAGGTGGCACAGTGAATTCTGGGGTGCGCGTGGGAACGCCGGTGTCTGGTACTTGGCGCAGGGGCCGCCCATGAATCGCAGGGGCTGCCGGGGTTCCGCACGTGGACGCCGGGGTCTCATACATGGCGCAGGGGACCCCCAGGTGTCGAAGGGGCCGCCCAGGTGTTGCAGAGGTTGCCGGGGTAGCGCGCAGTGACGCCAGGGTCTGGTACCTAGCACAGGGGCCGCCCAGGTGGCTCAAGAACTTTAGGGGTTGCACGTGAGGACACCGGGGTCTGGTACTTGGCGCAGGGGCCGCCCAGGTGACACAGGTGCAGCCCAAGTGGCGCAGGGGTGCCGGGGTTGCTCACTTGGACGCCGGTGTCTCGTACCAATTGCAGAGGCCGCCCAGGTGGCTTAAGGACTTTCGTAGTTGCACGCGGGTACGCTGGGGTGTGGTACATGGTGCAGGGGCCGCCCATGTGGCGCATGGGCTGTCGGGGTTGCGCACGGGGACGCCAGGGTCAGGTACCTGGCGCAGGTGTCCCACCGGTGGTGCATGGACTTCTGGGGTTGCACGCGGGGACGCTGGGATCTGGTACCTAGCGCAAGGCCCCCCAGGTGTCGCAGGTCCTGCTGGGTTTGCTCGCGGTGACGCCGGGGTCTGGTACCTAGCACAGGGGCAACTCAGGTCGCTCAAGGCCTTTCGGTGTAGCACGAGGGGATGCCGGGGTCTGTATTCTGGCGCAGACACATCCGAGGTGTTGCATAGCCTACCGGGGTTGCGCACGGGGACGCCGGGATCAAGTACCTGGCACAGATGTCGCGCAGGTGGCACAGGAACTGCCATTCTTTTTCGCGAGGACGCCGGGGTCTGGTACCTAGCGCAGGGGACCCCAGGTGGCACAGCGGCTGTCGGATTTGCGCACGAAGATGCCGGAGTTTGGTACCTGGCGCAGGGGCCTCCCAGGTGGCGCAGGACGCCGGGGTCAGGTACCTGGCATAGGGGTCGCCCAAGGAGCGCAGGGACTGCCAGGGTTGCATGCCGTAACACCAGGGTCTTGTACCTGGCACAGGAGCCGCCCTGGGGATGCAGGGGATGCCCAGGTGGCACAGGGGCTGACGGGTTTGCACGCAGGGATGCCGTGGTCTGGTACCCGTTGTAGAGGCCGCCCATGTGACGCAGGTTCAGCCCAGGTGGCGCAGGGGGGCTGGGGTTGTGCACTTGGACACCGGGGTCTTGTACCGGGTGCAGAGGCTGCCCAGGTGGCACAGGGAATTCTGGGGTGGCGCGCGGGGACGCCGGTGTCTGGTACTTGGCACACGGGCCACCCAGATGGCGCAGGGCCTGCCAGGGTGGCTTGCGATGACGCTGGGGTCTGGTACCTACCACAGGGGCCCCCCAGGTGACTCAAGGACTTTCGGGGTTGCACGCGGAGACGCCGGGTTCTGGTATTTGGCGCAGGCACTGCCCAGGTGGCGCAGGGGTTGCTGGGGTTGTGAACAGGGACGCCGGGGTGTAATACGTGGCGAAGGGGCCGCCCTGGTTATGCAGGGGCCGCCCATGTGATGCAGGCGCCAGGTAAAAGACCCCGGCATCATCGCGAGCAAACCCGGCAGCCCCTATGCCACCTGGGCGTCCTCTGCGTCCCCTGGGCGGCTCCTGCACCAGGTACAAGACCCCGGTATTACCGCACACAACACTGGTAGCCTCTGCGCTCCGTGGGCGACACCTGTGCCAGGTACCAGATCCCAGCGTCCCCGTGCGCAACCCCAGCAGCCCCTGCCAAGTGGGCTGCCCCTTCGCCAGGCACCATACCCAGCTGTCCATGCGTGCAACCGTGGAAGTCCTTGCGCTACCTGGGGGACCCCTGCGCCAGGTACCTGACCCCGGCGTCCTTACATGCAACCCAGCAGTTCCTGCGCCACCTGGGCAGCTCCTACACAATGTACCACAACACGGCATCCACGCGCACCACCCCAGCAGCCCCTGAGCCACCTGGGTGGCCTCTGCACCTGGTACAAGAACCTGGGGTCCAAGTGCGCTACCCCGGCCCCCCTGCGCCACCTGGGCTGCACCTTAGTCACCTGGGCGGCCCCTGCGCCAGGTACAAGATGCCGGTGTTACCGCACGCAACCCTGGCAGCCCCTGCGCTCTTTGGGTGACCCCTGCACCAGGTACCTGACCGCGGCGTCCTTGCACGCAACCCCGGCAGTTCCTGCACCACCTGGGCAACCCCTGCAGAAGGGACATGACACCGGCGTCCCCGCGCGCAACCCCGACACCCCTGCATCACCTGCGCTGCACCTGCGTAACCTGGGCAGCCCTTGCGCCAGGTACCTGAGCCCGGCGTCCCCGCGTGCAACCCTGGAAGTCCTTGCACAACCTGGGGGACTCCTGCACCAGGTACCTGACCCAGGCGTCTACATACGCAACCCCGACAGTCTATGCGACACTTGGGCGGCCCCTGCACCAGATACCAGACCCCGGCGTCCCCTTGTGCTACCCCGAAAGTCCTTGAGCCACCTGGGGGGCTCCTGTGCTAGGTACCAGAACCCTGCGTAACCGCAAGGCACCCAGGCAGGCCCTGCGACACCTGGGGTGCACCTGCGCTAGGTACCAGACCCCGGCGACCCCGCGTGCAACCCCGGAGTTCGTTGCGCCACCTGGGGGACCCCTGCGCTAGGTACCTGACCCCAGCATCCTCGCGCGCAACCCTGGCAGTTCCTATGCCAGCTGGGCGACCCCTGCACCACGCACCACACCCCATCATCCCCACGTGCAACCCCGAAAGTCTTTGAGCCACCTGGGGGGACACTGTGCTAGATATCAGACCCCGGTGTCACCGGGCGCAACACCGGAAGCCTCTGCAACACCTGGGCGGCCCCTCGGACACCTGGGCAGCCCCTGACATTATACGAGACCTCGGTGTCCACGTACACAACCCGGGCAGCCCCTGCGCCTCCTGGACGGCCCCTGTGCCAGGACCACACCCCGGCGTCCCCGCGCGCCACCCCAGCCCCCCCTGAGCCACCTGGGCAGCCCCTGAGCCACCTTGGAGCCCTCTGCACCCGGTACGAGACCACGGAGTCCAAGTGCGCAACCCCGGCACCCCTGCGCCACCTGGGCTGCACCTGCGTCACCTTGGCGGCCCCTGTGCCAAGTATCAGATGCCGGCGTTACCGCGCGCCACCCCGGCAGTCCCTCCGCTCCCTGGGCGACCCCTGCGCCAGGTGCCAGAACCCAGCGTTCAGGTATGCAACCCCTGCAGCCCCTCACCTCCTGGGCGCCCCCGGTGCCAAGTACCAGACCCCGGCATACCTGCGTGCAACTACAGCAGCCCCTGGGCCACCAAGCCAGCAATTCCATCAGAAGGGCGGCTCCTGCACCAGATACCAGACCCCGGTGTCCCCGCGTGCCACCCCAGCAGTCCCTGCACCTCCTTGGCAGCCCCTGTGCCAGGTACCTGACCCCGGCATTCCCGCGCAACCCTGGCAGCCCCTGCACTACCTGGATGGCCCCTGCGCCAGCTTTCAGACCCCGGCGTCAACGCGTGCAATCCCGGCAGTTCCTGCGACACCTGGGCGGCTCCTGTGCCTGGTACCAGACCCCGGCATCATCGCATGCAAACCGGCAGCCCCTGCGTCACCTTGGCATCCTCTGCGTCCGCTGGGTGTTCCCTGCGCCAGATACAAGACCCCGGTGTTACCGCGCGCAACCCCGGCAGTCCCTGTGCCACCTGGGCGACCCCTGCACCATGTACCACACCCCAGTGTTTCCGCGTGCAACCCTGAAAGTCCTTGAGCCAGCTGGGGGGCTAATGTTAAAGTACCACACCCTGGTGTCACCGCGCGCAACCCCGGCAGCCCCTGAGACACCTGGGCGGCCCCTGCGACACCTGGGCGGCCTCTGCACCCGTTACGACACCCCGGCGTCCAATTGCGCAACCCCGGAACCCCATCGCCACCTGGACTGCATCTGTGTCACCTTGGCGGCCCCTGCGCAAGGTACCAGACCCCAGCATCCCCGCGTGCAACCCCGGGAGTCCCATTGCCGCCCGGCAGCCCCTACACCAGGTACCAGACACAGGCATCCCCGCGCGCAAACCTGGCACCCCTTGTGCCACCTGGGCGTCCCTTGCATCCCCTGGGCGGTCCCTGCGCCAGGAATCAGACCCATTGTCACCACGTGCAACCCCGGATGATACTGCGCCACCTGGGCAGCCCCTGCACCAGGTACCAGAACTCGGCATCATCGCGCGCAAATCTGGCAGCCCCTGTACCACCTGGGCGTCCCCTGCATCCCCTGGGCGGCCCCTGCGAAAGGTACAAGATCCCGGTGTTACTGCGTGCAACACCGGCAGACCCTGCACTCCTTGGGCGACGCTTGCGCCAGGTACCTGACTCTGGCGTCCCCGCGCGCAACCTCGGCAGCCTCTGCGCTACTGGGCGGTCCCTGAACAATGTATCAGACCCCGGCGTCCCCGCGTGCAACCCCGAAAGTCCTACAGCCCCCTGGGAGAACCCTGCACCAGGTACCAGACCCCAGCATCCACGTACACAACCCCGGCAGTTCCTCGCCACCTGGGCGCCCCTGTGCCAAGTACCAGCCCCTGCATGCCTGCGCGCAACCGCAGAAGCTCCTGTGCCACCTGGGTGGCCCCTGCATCACACGGGTGGCCCCTGCACCACCTGGGCGGCCCCTGCGCCAGGTATCACACCCCAGCATCCCTGCAAACAACCCCAGCAACCCCTGTGCCACCTTGGCAGCCCCTGCTCCTGATACCAGACTCATTGTCCCCGTGCGCAACCCCGGCAGTTCCTGAGCCAACTCTGCAGACTCTGCACTAGGGGTAAGACCCCAGTGTCCCCGTGTGCCATCCCAGCAGCCCCTGAGGCACCTGGGCAGCCTCTGCACACGGTACGAGATCCCGGCGTCCGAGTGCACAACCCCGGCACCCCTGCGTCACCTGAGCTTCACCTGTGTCACCTTGGCAGCCCCTGTACAATGTACCAGACCCCGGCATCCCTGCGTGCAACCCCGGCATTCCCAGAGCCGCAGGGCGGCCCCTACGCCAGGTACTAGACCCCGGCATCCCCACGAGCAAACCCGGCACCCCTTGTGCCACCTGGGCGTCCCTTGGGCGTCCCCTGCTCCAGGTACAAGGCCCCGGTGTTACGGCGCGCAACTCTGACAGCCCCTGCGCTCCTTGGGCGACGCCTGCGCCAGGTATCAGACCCCGGTGTCCGCGCATGCAAGCCCAGTATTCTCTGCGACACCTGGGTGGCCCCTGCGTCACCTGGGCGGCCTCTGCGCCAGGTACCAGACCCCGGCGTCCCCACACACCACCCCAGAAGCCCTTGTGCCACCTGGGCGGCCTCTGCATCACATGGGCAGCCCCCGGGCCACTTGGGCGGCTCCTGCACCATGTACCAGACCCCGGCCTCCCTGCGCACAACCCCAGCAACCCCTGAGCCACCTGGGTGGTCCCTGCATCAGAAGGGCAGCTCCTGCACCACCTGGGTGGCCCTTGCGCCAGGTATCAGACCCCAGCGTCACCGCGTGCAACCCCGGCAGTTCTGAGCCACCTGGGAGGCCCCTGCGCCTGGTACCAGAAACCGGCATCATCGCGCGCAAATCCGGCAGGCCCTGTGCCACCTGGGCATCCCATGCGTCCCCTGGGCAGTCCCTGTGCCAGGTACAATACCCTGGTGATACCGCGCACAAACCTGGCAACCCCTGCGCTCCTTCGGCGACGCCTGCACCAGGTACCAGATCCCGGCGTCCCGGCGCGCAACCCCGGCAGCCCCTGCCAACTGGGCTGCCCTTTCGCCAGGTACCAGACCCCGCCGTCCCCGCGTGCAACTGAGAAAGTCCTTGCGCCATGTGGGGGACCCCTTCGCAAGGTATCTAACCCCGGCGCCCTCATCCACTTATGCAACCCCGTCAGCCCCTCGCTACCTGGGCACCCCCTTTGCCAAGTACCAGACCCCGGTATGCCTGAGAGCAACCGCAGCAGCCCCTGCACCACCTGGGCAGCCCCTGCATCACATGGGCGGCCCCAGCGAGAAGTGTCAGACCCCAGCGTCACCGCGTGAAACCCCAGCAGTTGCTTCGCCACCTGGGCGGACCCTGCGCCTGGTACCAGACCCCAGCATCATCGCGCACAACACCAGCAGCCCATGCGCTCCTTGGGCGATGCCTGTGATAGGTACCAGACTCTGGCATCCTCGCGCGCAACCCCAGCTGTCACTGCACCACCTGGGGTCCCCTGCGCCAAATACCTGACACCGGCGTCACCGCGCGCAACTCCGGCATCCCTGCACCTCCTGGGCGGCCCCTGGGCCAAGTTCCAGACCCCGGAATCCCCGCACGTCACCCCAGTAGCCCCTGAGCCACTTGTGCGGCCTCTGCACCTGGAACGAGACCACGGCGTCCAAGTGCGCATCCCCAGCACCCCTGCGCCACCTGGGCTGCACCTGCATCACCTGGGCGGCCCCTGAGCCATGTACCAGACCCCGGCGTCCCTGAGTGCCACCGCAGAAGTCCCGATGCAACCTGGGCGGCCTCCGTATCACATGGGCATCCCCTGCACCACCGGGGCGGCCCCTGCACCATGTACCAGACCCCGGTGTCCCTGTGCCACCTGGGTGGCCCCTGCGACAGATGCCAGACCCCAGCGTCCCCGCGCACAACCCCAGCAGCCCCTGCGCCACCAGGGCGGCACCTGCGTCACATGGGCAGCCCCTGCACCACCTGGGTGGCCCCTGCGCCAGGTATCACACCCCGGCGTCCCTGCGCACAACCCCAGCAACACCTGCGCCACCTGGGCGGTCCCTGCGCCAGATACCAGAACCCGGCATCCTCGCACACAACCCCGGCAGTCCCTGCACCACCTGGGTGGCCTCTGCGATAGGGGTCAAACCATGGTGTCCCCGCGTGCCACCCCAGCAGTACCTGCGCCACCTTGGCAACCCCTGCATCTCCTGGGCGGCCTCTGCGCCAAGAACAGAACCCCGGTGTTACCGTGCGCAACCCCGGCAGCCCCTGAATTACTTGGGTGAAGCCGGCGTCCCTTTGCGCAACCCAGGTCTCCTCTGAGACACATGGGCGGCCTCTGCGTCACCTGGGCGGCCCCTGCACCAGGTACCAGAAGCCGGCATTACCACGCGCCAACCCGGCAGTCCCTGTGCTCCTTGGGAGACCCCTGCACCAGGTACCAGACCCCGGCCTTCCCCGCGTGCAACCCCGGCAGCCCCTTGCAACTGGGCTGCCCCTTTGCCAGGTACCAGACCCTGTCATCCCCGCACACCACCCCAGCAGTCTCTACGTCACATGGGCACTCCTTGCGCCTGGTACCAGACCCCGGCGTTCTCGCGTGCAATCCACGGAAGTCCTTGCACCACCTGGGAGGCCCCTGCACCAGTTACAAATCCCCGGTGTTACCGCGCGCAATCCCGGCAGCCCCTGCGCTCCTTGGGCGATCCCTGCCCCAGGTACCAGACCCGGGCGTCCCCGCGCACAACACCGGTAGTCCCTGCGCCACCTGGGCGGCCCCTGCGTCACCTGGACGACCCCTGCGCCAGGTACCAGATCCCGGCATCACCGCGAGCCACCCTGGAAGGCCCTGCAAAACCTTGGCAGTCCCTGCACCATGTACAAGACCGAGGTGTCCACGTGCGCAAACCCTGATGCCCCTGTGCCTCCTGGGCGGCCCCTGCATCAAGTACCAGACCCCGGCTTCCTCATGCTCAACCCTGGCAGTTCCAGCCCCACCTGGGCTACCCCTGCGCCAGGTACCTGACTCCGGCATCCCCGCGCGCAACCCCGGCAGGCCCTGCGCCACTGGGCAGCCCCTGAACCATGTACCAGACCCCGGCGTCCCCGCGTGCAACCCTGAAAGTCTTTGAGCCTCCTGGAGGGCCCCTGTGCTAGGTACAAGACTCCGGAGTCACCACAAAACACCCCGGCATATCCTGTCACCTTGGAGGCCCCAGCGCTAGACCCCGGCGTCCTCCCGCGCCACCCCAGCAGCCGCTGAGCCACCCTGGTGGCCTCTGCACCCGGTATGAGACCCCGGCGTCCAAGAGCACAACGCCGGCACCCATGTGCCACCTGGGCTGCACCTGCATCACCTGGGCGGCTCCGGGACCATATACCAGACCCCGGCGTCCACTCGCGCCTCTCCAGAGGCCCTGAGCCACCTGGGCCGCCTCTGCACCGGAACAAGACCCCGGCCTCCAAGTGCGCAACCCCGGCGCCCCTGCGCCACCTGGGCTGCACCTGCGTCACCTGGGCGGCCCCTGCGCTAGGAACCAGACCCCGGCATCCCTGCGCAAAAACCTGGCAGCCCCTTTGCCACCTGGGCATCCCCTGCGTCCCCTGGGCGGCCCCTGTGCCAGGTACAAGACCCCAGTGTTATCGCACGCAACCCCGGCAGCCCCTGCGCTCCTTTGGCGACCCCTGCGCCAGGTACCACATCCTGCGTCCCTGCGTGCAACCTCAGCTGCCGCTGACATCTGGGCTGCCCCTTCGCCAGGTACCAGACCCCGCCGTTTCTGCGCGCCACCCCAGCAGTCACCTCGCCACCTGGGCGGTCCCTGCGCCAGGTATCAGACATCGGCGTCCTCGCGCGCAACCCCGGAAGCCCTTGTGCCACCTGGGAAGCCCCTGCGCCCGGTACCAGACCCCGGCTTAATTGCCCCAAACCTGGCAAACCCTGTGCCACCTGGGCGTCCCCTGCGTCCCCTGGGCAGCCCCTGCGCCAGGTACAAGACCCCAGTGTTACCGCGCGCAATCCCGGCAGCCCCTGCGCTCCTTGTGCAACACCAGCACCAGGTAACAGACCCCAGCGACCCCGCGCGCAAAACTGGCAGCCCCTGCCAACTGGGCTGCCACTTCACCAGGTACCATACCCCACCGTCCCCGCGCGACACCACGGCTGTCACTGCGCTACCTGGTCGGCCCCTGCGCCAGGTACCAGACCCCGGCGTCCTCGCGCGCAACCCCGGAAGTTCTTGCCCCACCTGGGGTCCCTTGCGCTAGGTAACAGACTCCGGAGTCCTCACGCACAACAATGGCAGTTCCTGCGACACCTGGGCGACCCCTGCACCAGGTACCTGACCCCGGCGTCCCTGTGCGCAACCCCGGCAGTCTATACGACACCTTGGCGGCCCCTGCGCCAGTTACCAGACCCCGGCGTCCCCGTGTGCAACCCCGAAAATCCTTGAGCTACCTGGGGGGCTCCTGTGCTAGGTAACAGACCCTGGCGTAACCGCAAGCCACCCCGGCAGGCTCTGCGACACCTGGGGTGTCCCTGCCCTAGGTACCAGACCCCGGCGTCCCGCTTGCAACCCCGGAAGTCCTTGCACCACCTGTGGGACCCTGCGCCTGGTATCTGAACTCGGTGTCCTTGCGCGCAACCCCGGCAGTTCCTGTGCCACCTGGGCGACCCCTGCATCATGTACCACACCCCAGCGTCCCCACGTGCTACCCCAAAATTCCTTGAGCAACCTGGGGGGACGACCCCTGCGCCAGGTACCTGACTCCGACGTCCCCGCGCTGATCCCCGGCAGCACCTGTGCCACCTGGGCGGCCCCTGAACCATGTACCAGACCCCGGCGTCAATGCGTGGAGCTCCAAAAGTCCTTGAGTCCCCTGGGGGGCCCCTGTGCTAGGTACCAGTCTCCGGCGTCCACCTGCGCAACCCTGGGAGCCCCTGCACCTCCTGGGCAGCACTGCCGCAAGCAACAGACCCCGGAGTCCCCCGCGCCACCCCAGAAGTCCCTGTGCCACACCCCAGAAGAGGCTTCTGCACCACCTGGGTGCCCCTGCGCCAGGTATCAGACCCCGGGGTCACCGCGTGCAATCCCGGAAGTCCTTGCACCACCTGGTCGGCCCCTGTGCCAGATACCAGACCCCGGCGTCCCCGCGTGCAGGGGCTGCTGCGGTTCGCGCAGGTATGCCGGGGTCTGGTACTTGGCACCGGGGGCGCCCAGGTGGCGAAGGGCTGCCGGGGTTGCATACCTGGACGCCGGGGTCTGGTACCTGGTGCAGGGGTCGCCCAGGGAACGCAGTGGCTGCTGGGGTGGCGCACAGTAACGCAGGCGTCTGGTACTTGGCACAGGGTCTACCCAGGTTATGCAGGTGCAGCCCACGTGGTGCAGGGGTGCCGGGTTCTCATACCGGGTGCAGAGGCCGCCAAGGTGACTCAGGGGCTGCTTGGGGGGCGTGCGGGGACACCAGGGTCTGGTACTTGGCGCAGGCGCCACCCAGGAGGCGCAGGGGCTGCCGGGGTATTGCCCGTGGACGCCGGTGTCTCGTATATTGTCAGTGGTCACCCAATGTCGCAGGGGCTGCCCAGGTGTCGCAGAGGCTACCGTGGTGGCGCGTGGTGATGCCTAGCGCAAGGGCCCCCCAGGTGGCAGAAGGAATTTTGGGGTTGCACGCGGGGACCTAGGGGTGTGGTACATGGTGCAGGGGTCGCCCAGGTTGCACAGGAAATGCCGGGGTTGCGCGCGAAGACGCCGGGGTCAGGTACCTGGAGCAGGGGTCCCCCTGGTGGCGCAAGGACTTCTGGGGTTACACGCGGGGAAGCCGCGGTCTGGTATCTGGCGCAGGGGCCGCCCAGGTGTTGCAGGTGCAGAACAGGTGGTGCAGGGGTGCCTGAGTTGCGCACTTGGACGCCGGGTCACGTACCGGGTGCAGAAGCCACAAAGGTGGATCAGGGGATTCCGGGGTTGCGCGCAGGGACTACGGGGTCTGGTACCAGGTGCAGCGGTCGCCCAAGGACCGCAGGGGCTGCCTGGGTTGTGCGCTTTAACACTGGAGCTGCCCAGGTGACGCAGGTGCAGCCCAGGTATTGCAGGGTGGCTGGTGTTGCGCGATTGGACACCGGGGTCTTGTACCGGGTGCAGAGGCCGCCCCGGTGGCTCAGGGGCTGCTGGGTTTTGCGTGGGGACGGGGGGTCCGGTACTTGGCGCAGGGGCCGCCCAGGAGACGCAGGGGCTGCCGGGGTTGCCCACGTGGACGCCGGGGCCTGGTACATGGTGCAGGGGCCGCCCAGATGTCACAGGGGCTGCAGAGGTGTCGCAGAGGCTGCCGGCTTTGCGAGCGGTGACGCCGGGGTCTGGTACCTAGCACAGGGGCCCCCCAGTTGACTCACGGACTTTCGGGGTTGCACGCAGAGACGCTGGGGTGTGGTAAATGGTGCAGGGTTGCCCGAGGTGGTGCAGGGGCTGCTGGTGTTGCTCACGGGGACGCCGGGTCCTGATACCTGGCACAGGTGTCACCCAAGGAGCGAAGGGGCTCCCGGGGTTGTGCGCGGTAACACCGGGGACTTGTACCTGGCGCAGGGGCCGCCCAGGGTTCGCCCAGGTGGCACAGGGGCTGCCGGGTTTGCGTGCAATGGGTTTGCGCAGGGTCTGATAACTGGTGCAGGGGGCACCCGGGTGGTGCAGGGGCTGCTGCGTTTTCTCTCAGGCATGGCGGGGTCTGGTACTTGGCACCGGAGGCGCCCAGGTGGCGAGGGGCTGCCGGGGTTGCGTACGTTGACGACGGGGTCTGGCACCTGGCTCAGGGGTCGCCCAGGGAGCGCACGGACTGCTGGGGTGGCATGCGGTAACGCCGGCGTCTGGTACCTGGCGCAGGGGCCGCCCAGGTAACGCAGGTGCTGCCCAGGTGGCTCAGGGGTGCTGGGGTTGCCTACTTGGACGCCGGGGTCTCGTACCGTGTGCAGTTGCCACCAAGGTGGTTCAGGGGCTGCCGGGGTTGCGCGCGGGGACGCCAGAGTCAGGTTCCTGGGGCTTTTGTCGCCCAGGTGGCGCAGGAAATGCCGGGGTTGCGTGCGAGGATGCCGGGGTCAGGTAACTGGCGCAGGGGTCGCCCAAGGAGCGCAGGGGATGACGGGATTGCGCGCGGTACCACCAGGGTCTTGTAACTGGCCCAGGGGCCGCCCAGTGGACGCAGGGGATGCCCAGGTGGCAAAGGGGCTGACGGGTTTGCACGTGAGATACTGGGGTCTGGTACCTGGCGCAGGGGCCGCCAAGGTGATGCAGGTGCAGCCCAGGTGGTTCAGGGGGCCAGCGTTGCACACTTGGGACACCAGGGTCTCGTACCGGGTGCAGAGGCCGCCCAAGTGGCTCAGGGGTCGCTGGGGTGGCGCACGTGGATGCCGGGGTCTGGTACATGGTGCAGGAGCCTCCCAGGTGGCGCAGGGACCGCCCATGTGATGCAGAGGCCGCCCAGGTGGCACAGGGACTTCTGGGGTGGCGAGCGGGGACGAGGGGGTCTGGTACTTTGCGCAGGGTCCGCCCAGGTGGCGAAGGGACTAACGGGGTGGCGCAAGGAGACGCTGGGGTCTGGTACTTGTCGCAGAAGCCGCCCAGGTGGCTCAGGGGGCACCATGTGATGCAGTGGCTGCCCTGGTGTCACAGGGAATTCTGGGTTGGCAAACGGGGACCCCAGGGCCTGATACTTGGCGCAGGGGCTGCCCAGGAGGTGCAGGGGTTGCCGGGGTTGCCCACGTGGACGGTGGGGTCTGGTACCTAGCACAGTGGCCCCCAGGGGGCTCAAGGACTTTCAGGGTTGCACGCGGGGCACCGAGGTCTGGTACATGGTTCAGGGGCCGTCCAGGTGTCGCATAGCCTGCCGGGGTTGTGCGTGGGGACGCTGTGGTTAGGTACCTGGCGCAGGGGTGGCCCAGGTGGCGCAGGTGCAGCCCAGGTGGTGCATGGGTGCCGGGGTTGCACATTTGGACCCCGGGGTCTTGTACCTGGCGCAGGGGCCACCCAGGTGACGCAGGAGTTGCTGGGGTTGTGCGCAGGGACGCCTGGGTGTGATACCTGGTGCAGGGGCCGCCCAGGTGGTGCAGGGGGCGCCCATGTGATGCAGGCGCCGCCCAGGTGGCGCAGGGGTTGCTGCGGATACGCGCAGGCATGCTGGGATCAGGTACTTGGCACAGGGAGCTCCCAGGTGGCGAGTGGCTGCTGTGGATACGTACGTGGACCTCAGTGTCTGGTACCAAGCGCTGGGGTCGCCCAGGGAGCGCAGGGACTGTCGGGGTGGCGCGCAGGGTACGCTGGGGTCTGGCATCTGGAGCAGGTTACGTCCATGTGTCGCAATGACGCCGGCGTCTGGTACTTGGCAAAGAGGCCGCCCAGGTGATGCAGGTGCAGCCCAGGTGTCCCAGTGATGCCGGGGTTGCCCGCGGTAACACCGGGGTCTTGTTCCTGGCGCAGGGGCCGCCCAGGGGACACAGGGGCCGCCAAGGTGGCGCAGGTACTGCTGGGTTGGCACGCGGGGACACCGTGGTCTGACCCCTAGCGCAGAAGCCGCCCTGGTGGCGCAGGAACTGTCGGAGTTGCGCGCGAGGACGCCGGGGTCTGGTATCTGGCGCAGGGACCGATCAGGTGGTGCAAGGGTTGCTGGGGTTGTGCGCAGGGATGCCGGCGTGTGATATGTGGCGCAGGGGCCGCCCAGGTGGAGCAGGGGCTGCTCATTTTACGCAGGCGCCCCCAGGTAGCGCAGAGGCTGCTGCGATTGCGCGCAGGTATGCCGGGGTCTGGTACTTGGAACA